>UELV01099430.1:0-10212 GCA_900490015.1 Megastigmus stigmatizans
CCACCGCCACTCTTGCCTCTCTCTCTGTCTGCATCCTCGCTCTCTCGCTTAGCATGCACACACACAGCATCTCCATCCGCTTGTCTCCGTTGCACCTTCTGCCTCTTCCGACTAGATTCCCCCCCCCCTCTCTCTCTGTCTCTCCCTCTCTTTCTTGCTCGCACACTTATACCTCGTGCTTGTTTTTAGCTCCGCAGCGTGAATATAGTAAGGTGTGACGTCAGATCGCGTAGGCGTGAGAGTCGCGCGTGCGCTCTACCCACGCATTTCTCTCCCTCTCTTTCTGTACCTTCATTATGTACCTCTATATTGGCCTCTCTTTCTCTTTGTGCCTCTTCCTTTCTATCTATCATTTTCTCGGTTCCGACATGATGTTTATATATATATATGTATATATGTATGTGCAAGCACTGGAAAAAAAGAGGTAGTTGAAATCGATGATTTGCAATTCGCTCTTTTAGCAATATTCATCGTATGTAAATAGTTGTACACTCGCGGCGCGGCGGCAGCTCTCATTTGAATAAGAAAAAAAAAGCCGCCGAGGATTTAATTTTCTCTCAATGTAACATTATTAAATTTGAATTAATATAAAACGGCGCGCCGCCACCGCCGTTGCTGCTGCTGCTACGTTAATGGTTTATTCTCGTTTTATGATTTTCATTCTTCAACTATATGTGTATAATAGCGTCTGTTTCTTATTTTTTCTGCTCAAAGTTAAATGTGCCATTAAGCATTTATTCCATCGAGTCGATTAAGAAATTGTACTCGGTACACGCACGTTTTACAATCTATCGCAAGAACTATCGTTGGCTATTAATCGGAAAAAAAAGAATCTCTCCAGATTACAAAATCCCCTACGCGATCATCCTCCAATTTTAAACGTATTGCCATAGCTCCGTAGGTGTTCCTTCCTTTTTACAGCTATTATACAAAGTGTGGACTTGGTGTCGCCAGAAATACGCCGCGGCAGCACAACATCGATAGCGATCGTGCGGTTTTGCGGTTTCACACTGGCGCCATCGTCTCGCGTTCTCGGAAATCGGTGGGAAACATTGCGGGGACGTATCGGCTACTGCCAAACCACCGGATCGCTAATATTGATTTATCTTTATTGTGCTGTCTTTTTGGACAGAGAGCGTTTCGGTGGCTGTAGATTTTTCTCCAAAATAACGCACGTTCGCACGGGCCAATACTTATGTATATAAAAATTCTGCGGTCTGCAGTTTGTTTTTTTGCCTTATGTACAAACGCCTCTCTCGGGGATAAGTAATATCCATTTCTGTATAATTTAGCGGACTGTTTCTACGTATAAGCTGACGTCACTCATTCAAATTGTACTCCGCAAAGCAACGCTTAATAGCACTTGAATTATACGCATTGTAGGAGAAAGTCCGTAGTCGTGCTGTGTGGGGCCCCTTTGGCTGTTTGACCACGCAAGCCTTTTTTTTCTCCTAGTCTCTCTCTCTTTCTGGTTGTCCGCAATAGGCTGTAATTTGTAGTCACTCTTATAGTATTGAAACGCGCGAGCGCGTGTGTTTTCGATCGATTAACTCGCAGATAGAGCCCGGATTTTCGACCGCAGAAAATCAGTCAATCGGGACTTGATCGAGGCATTTAAGCTTGAGAATGGCACCACGCCCACTTCATTACTAAGAATTATTTGGCCAATCGCTTGGAGTTGCGTGATTCTTTAAAATAACACCTTTTTCGATTACTCTGTGAATATACTCTTTTTCGGATTTTTACGCGTAATAATTCTTTCGAAAATTAAAATGTATACGGCACTTCTTTTCTTTGCGAAATTGATTTTCTTTAACGACCTTCGTATAAAGCGTGTATTAATGAAGGTGCAGCAGACTGAATAGTGCAAGATTCGCAACAATTTCAATATTCTTTTTATCATCCTCTATAATTAAGACGGTGATCATAAACACATTAAAATGAGGTTATAAATATTATAAGTAACTAAAATTGGTTGTTTATATTAGTACTATAGCTGTAGATAAAAAACTTCAGCTTTATAGTTTCAAATGAATATTTTTTTAAAAGTTTTATTATGATAATTAAACAGCAATAAACATTATAGGCAAAAAAATGAATGAATGTACGGAAAAGATGAATACTATTGAATAAGACATATTACAGATATACATTGGCGCACTAGGTTTATCTATACGATGAAAAATATTTTATTATTGTATACTAAAAGTTTTACTTTATTATAATTCAAAGTTTTATTTTATATTATGATACGTGTAAAACCATAAAATGATTATTATTTATCATTTTTTCCTATAGCGAGTAAAACGGTTGTTTCTTCTTTATGCTCACAAAATAATTTAGCAATTCGTATATTAATAAATGCATAAACGATCTATAATAACGGATTAACTTGCACGTCAGATGTTTAGCATACAAAGAAGCTTCAAAAGCTATAGTTATAAAAAAAGGCAATTTCAATTCTTTTATTATACTAATCCACTATAAATTTGATAACTTTATAATGCCTGCTTTCTATTCTACTAACATCATTTAAAATGCTTATATTTTCTAAAGAAAACCGCTCGAATACTCGTCAGTGATTTTCCAGTCGTAATATTAAAACACTCGTTTGTTCGCAATATAAGCCTGAATTTAACGACACACGATCGCTTTTACCGTGTACGTATACCACCTCGACTTTCTTTCTCGAGCGTTGGTCCGCGGCCAAGTCCCGCAGTACTTCTCTCGTTTAAGCTTCTTCTCCCCCTGGCCTCTCCGCTCAGCGTGACCAATTTCTCCGTATTAATTAGCGCGCCTCCGTAAGATCGAAGACAACGAGACTGAGTCCCGCCGTACTGCGACGTGCGGTAAGAAAAACTCACCGTTCGAATGATCGATATTGCCACGAATCTTGGAATCAACAACGAACGAATTTGCTAATTTTATATCCAACGGTGGAAAGGAGAGAAAAAGAGAGAAAGAGAGAAAGAGAGAGAGAGAGAGAGAGAGAGAGAGAGAGAGAGAGAGGGGCGAGCCCAGGAGCAGAGAGTCGTTGTATAGAAAGCGAAAGGCAAAGAAGAGGCTAATTACAAATTCCGCCATCCGAGGGCTTTTGCCTCGCGAGCTGCAGAGAACTTCCGCGAACGTCTTGTCCGGTTGCTGCTGCATCGGGACGATTTCTGATCGAGAAAAAGGCTGCAGAGAAAGAGAGAGAGAGAGAGAGAGAGAGAGAGAGAGAGAGAGAGAAAAAGTGAAGTTGCACGCGCTGATGAAAAAAGAAGAGGCGGAAAGGAGCTGAGGAGGAGGAAAAAGAGAGAAAGAGAGGGGGGGGGGAGCGAGGACCGATAAAAGATCGAACTAACGCGGAATCGCTCGTTGGCCGTCACGTCGCTAGGAGCCGATCGAGAGGAGATCGAAAGGCAGAAGAAAAGAGAAGAAAATGCGAGGAACGTATAGATACTTCCACGAAGGTGTGCGTGCGACGACGACGAGGACGGGAGGCAGAAGTTCGAACTCGAATGATACCTAGAAGGAGGACGTTGGTGCAGTCAGTAGCAGCAGCCACGTGCACACACGCGTCCACATAGCGCGGCGACGACAAAAAAACGTCCGGCTGGCGAATGTATATAGGCGCGAGTCTATACTCTTTGGCCGGCAGGATGGAAGTTTAGCGGCTCGTGGAATGATTTTAAGGATTATAGGCCTCATTTTCATAGGCTTAAGGTGCGCCGGAGAGTCTCGCGGATGATGAGTGAAGTGCTGCAGCGGCAGTGTACACACATCCGCGTGCGCGGGGCAACAAAAACAGCGCGCGCTGCATCATATTCTTCTCTCTCTCTCTCACTCTCTCTCTCTCTTTCTCCAGGCGCGGTTAAGCGATCAAACGATCGATTCATCAAACGCAAAGATCTATCAAATGCCCACTCGCGCGCGCAGTTATTATTAATGCCTGCGATCGTTTTTGCCGTCGCTGCTGCTGCGCTACGGCCGCCGACTAATTTCAAATGATTGCATTGGCTTATCTGTGCGCCGAGATCGAGCCGCTGTGTGTTGTGTGTGCGCAGCAGCTCTCCCAGTGAAAAAAAGCAGTTATCATTGTGCAGCAGCCCCCTCCCCCTCCCCCCCCACTCTTCTTTTTTCTTGCTCTTCTCTGGAATAATGAAAAATGTAATAGCTGCCGATGTACGGTATATAAAGGAGATTCGTATATAGGATGAGAGATATTGCTGGAGAGCGCGTCACGTACTACTACATTCTGAGAAGCTTTGGAATCGTTTAATGTACACGATCGAAGTACTTGATTTTTGCGCGCGCGGTTGCGAGGCCCTGTTGTCTGTTATCGCCGTCGTGTTCGCGATACACGTTGAAATTATAAACGACGGTTACGCGATAAAAGTGTAACTGAAACACGCGGTAATAGATCTTGGTCGAAAGATTACTGCTGCACGGTTGAAAAGAGTTCTGTCTATTATTGACGAAGAAGAAGACGTAGACGCTGAATTTATTTGCGTAAATCATCAGGATTTTACACTCTGGAGATACAAGTAATATTCCGTTCGGAGCCTTTACAACCACTTTAAAGCCTCCCGCTCGGTGTATTTGGATGAGTTTAATGGCTTCATAACCATAGGTAAATAATCCTCTGTCCATTCGTATATATATATAGAAACGCCAATAAAGCCGGGAAAAGTCAATTACTAAAATCAATTGAAAAGGCAGTAGGAACAAGTAGACAGAGCGAAGACGAATTCAAATCTCCCGTCAAGGAGGAGCGCGCGAGCGTGCGAGGAGCACATTATACGTCTGGTAAAAAACAATACAGAAAAGAACCATCGAGCGCCGAGTGTTTGTAGAAATCAACTGTATGCAAATGATGTTATTACGATCCGCACGCGCACACACGCGGAGATAACAATGTCAAGTTATATACGAATATTATATTCGGAACCGGACACACGCGAAGCTCGCGTGCGCATTACAAAGAGCGCCTCTTATTTTCGCCGAGGGAAGAGTGAGAGAGAGGATGAGCGTGTCTGACGCGCGCGAGTCTGAGCCCTCGAGTGTATAACCGCCGTTGCCGCAGCGAAATGTATATTCAAAGCGGTTACAGATATACCCAGCCGCTCATTCACCAGCAACAGCAGGAGCGCTCGAGAGAATGAGAGAGAGAATGAGAGAGAGAGAAGAGAGAGAGAGAGAGGAAGAGGAGGAGGAAAGGGAGTTGGAGTGCGTATCCACGAACCCAAAGATATGCGATTGTTAAGCAACGCGTACGCCGACAATAAGTCAATACATCTTTTCACTTACTTAATAGCACAACAATTGACGTTGGCTGCTGCTGCTGCGAGCGGCGGAGCTCGAAGGAAAGGAGCTGCTGCTGGCAACGAAATAATACCGACGCTGCTGCTGCTGCCGAACTCTCACGGGATGAGAGCTGAGATGTAGAGCCTCGGCGATGGGAATCGACTCGCCACCGCCGCCGCCACCGAAAGAGAGCCCTAATGTCAATAATGAACTTAGCGGTGTGTGCACGCGGATATTCTTCCTGCACATGCAGCTCAGAGTCGAACGAAGCTGGCCGCTATACATAGCTCGAGCCTCGAGACTCGAGTGAGAGAGAGAGAGAGAGAAAGAGCGAAACTGCTGCTGGCTCACAAAGCATTGTGTATACCGCGCGGCGGCCACGTAGCTAACATCGTACTTTGACTTGAATAGGCGCATCGAACATCGATTCATGTGCCAGCGAGGCGCGCGCGCGCGTCTTTGTGCACCCACCAAGGGGGAATTTCGCAATAAACGCGCTCTGCACGAGAAACAGAGAGAGAGGGAGAGAACAGGAAGGTATAGAGAGGCCCTTTAAGAGCTGCGAGAGAGCTGTACAGCAGCAGCAGCAGCAGCGGCAACAGCCAGGAAAATCAGGATTGATATAGGGCTGCGGTAGGTTCCGCTTGTAAGTCCCTTGTCCGACCCTCTTTCTCTCTCTCTCTCTCTCCTTCTCTGTCTTTCTCTCTGCATTACAAGGGAGGAAGAAGGCTGGAGAAAGAGAGCGAGTCCAACGGGCGCAGGCGCGCACGCGCTCATTAATCACTCGCGTTATATAGCAGCCGAGCAGTCCGCGGACTAAAGCCCCGGTGATTAGCAGGCGTGAACGCCGCCTCTATCTCTCTCTCTCTTTCTCTGTGTCTTTCAGGTCTCAGCGGCTCTCTGCGGTTGTGAACGAGGAAAGCTTGCCAGAGGAGTATAAGAGAGACTGGAGGCTGCTGCTGCTGCTGCTGCTGCTGCGGCCGAGAGAGGAAGGGAAAGTATTTCGATCCTAGGTTTCATTTTGCCGCGGATATGTAGGTGCAAGCAAGGCCGTGCAGTGTCTGGCACCGTGTGTCCCCCTTTTCGACAGCTCCTATCGCCTCGACGCTCTTTTTTTTCTTTTATCATTCGCGGGAATTCCGCACGGCAGCGGATAAGGGGATTTTTCGTTGGGCGCGCGAGGCTCGTAATTCAAATCGACACGCGTTTTATTATTGATAAGAGTTTATGTCGCGCTCGATCTCTTGGCTATTGTTTTGGAGTTATGAGCCGAGGTTAATGCGCGAGCAGTTCTTTATTTCAGCGAATATAACTTGACTGTAGAGTTAAGTGTGTGATTTATGTCGGGAGGGATGCAAAGGTTTTTAGGAGGTGATGAAAGCGTATAGACATTTTGATCTAATTTATAGAACTAGCCAATAAATTTCTGAACCTGTACCATGTAGGAATGTTGTTATCCTAAAGTTTATTTGCTACATTTTTTGTACTTTATAATTTCAGTTAAGTTAATGACTGAATAATTTTTCACGTAAAATTTCAAAAAATACTCTGAAGTTTAAGTTTAAAGCAGATAAACAAATTTTAATTAAAAAAAAAACTTTCGCTATCAACCAGGTATAATTCTTTAACTTCATAAAAATAAAATTCAGTAATTTAGCCATACCATTTTTGAACATTTTCGTTAACACAGTCATTGGTTACAGCTACCTTTTGATTCAAATATCAATGCGATGATTATTTGAAATTGTGAAATTTCGCAAAATCTTTCTCAATCTTTTTTTTTTATAAATATCTTATGTTGCATCTTTATATTTTGATCTCACCTAGTAGAAGTACTCTTAATAAATGTAAAAGCCCCGAATGTAATATACATTTGTTGACCACTGCAAAAGCATTTTATCTCTTATATTTATTGTGCAAATACAAATATAAAAGAAATTTATAATTTATAAAAACAGATTATGAGGGAAAGAATACGCAGTGTGTATCTTAAAATAATAAAACGAAAGCGGAAAGGAGGACGGATTTTACGATACCCTTACGCACATTACCTCAAGATTAAGCTGTTTGCAACTTCTCTGAGATCCCGAGTGTTTATATCACTCCGCGTGCAACTGCTTTTTACTGGGTACTTTACCTGATATTTATGTTTTGACAAAATATGAGCGCAAAGTTTTACAAAAATCATGTAACCCAAATATCGCGTAATTGAGGAAAAAATAATAGATAAATATCGCACAGATTCTTCGAAAACCTTTCGACTTACTCATTACAATTTAAAACTTAAAGTGATCCAAATAGAACATTCAACCTTTTAAAATGTATATTTCAATCGGCAAGTATCTCATACGAAAAAATGAAACTCTCGTTATCATAAATCGGTCACCCCCAACTTTTACTTTAATAAGGACTAGTAATAAGCAGAACGAAAAGTAAATTCAGTGAAACAAACAAGCTGCCGTCGATGAAACAAAAAAAAAAGAAAGCCAAAAAATATACCGCGACATTCGTTATCAACGTATACACTTATTGGATCTCCTTGGCAGTGCAACAGTAGCAGCAGCGGCAGCAGCGTCGCCGCGGATTTCCATAAGTCCAGCGGCTAAAAATAAAGCAGCGCTGCGCTGCTCCTAACGAAGTAAAAATAGCCGGCACGAGCTCATTTGAATGAGCTTAATAATGGAAAGTGCATTATTTCGAGCGATGCGCGGCAGAAAATATCATTAGCTTTCTAAGACTAAGAAAATGCGAGGGAGAGAGAGAGGAATCTCTTCTGGCTTACGGCCTTAATGTATTCGCCCGCGCGCGCGTTCGCTCGCTCACGCGTAGGTGTGTGTGTGTGTGTGTACGTAAGAGTAAAGCTGCAGGCGGGCGGGCCGGACAGCGACGACAAAGGCTCCAGTAGCAATGGTTATCCATTGAATTATTCCGTGGTCTCAGCTCTCCTCTCTCTCTCTCTCTCTCTCTCTCTCTCTCTCTCTCTCTCTCTCTCTCCCTCACCAAAGTGGCTTTTCTTATTCCGCGGCGAGGATGGGTGTAGTAAGTATATAGAAGAGGGAGAAAGAAGGGGGCACGAGAAGAGAGAGAGAGAGAGAGAGAGAGGGGAGAGAGAAACAACAAGCGCACTAACGAGCCGCTAACGAGCGAGCGACCTTATCCCTTCGATTATATGTCCCAGAGTGTCCTTCGGGACATTACTCCAGTAAGAGAGAGAGGGAGAGGAGAGAGAGGAACTTTGCTGTATAGGCAGCGGCGGCTTATGCGGAAACTGGTAAGTCCATTTCTTCCCTCACCATTTCTCTTGTTTTTCTTATCGCGGACCGCCACTGCGCCCTCTCTCTCTCTCTCTCTCTCTCTCTCTCTCTCTCTCTCTCTCAATGTGTAAGCCCGCGAGAGATAGAATAAACCCCAGGAAACATTATGTAGAGAGAGAGAGAGAGTCTGCGCTAAGGGAACATCGCAGCGACTCCTCTTTCTTCCGCACTCGACCTCCCGCGGCTCCCCTTTTCTTTTCGTTATGAGCGATACTGTGCGATGTGATTTTTATTGGTGTGTGCAAGAGAGAGAGAGAGAGAGGCTCGTATAAGATAAATAGAGACTTTTGCGTGTGCGTATACGCGGTGAGAAAAAGTCGATCGCGCGAGCTTTTCGTTTTGCGACTGTCGCGGTGGCGGCGGCGGCGGCGGCAATCGCAGAGAATGCGATCGTATATCGAACACGTGTTTTGCGCGCGTATATGTACCGGTTGATAGCAATTATTTACGACGACGAGGCCTTTTTCCAGACACGACGATGTTTAGCGGCTTTGTACTCGGCCGGCGATTAAAATGCAAAAACGCGATCGGTGGTATCGGCAATTGGCGGCATGCAATAATTTATATAAGGGAAATCTGTACTGCAGGGACAACGAACGCGAGTGTTGTTCTTTTGTTATTTGCTGGATTAGGAGGATCGGCGTTTGGTGCTTGGAACACGAGTAATTTGTCATATGTATAAGTCATAAGCATCGATTTTAGTGTTATTATGATCGATGGCAGTGTTAATATGTATATTCAGAAGCTTACGAGTCACCCGATAGCCCATATCATAACTATGCAAAGTAGTGTTTCGTGCAAAACTCAAGCATCATCTTTAAATACCTCGTTTTCTCGCGCCCTAAATCACGCCGTCATAAATTCCTACTTTATTAGAAGCGATAATCGACCTAGCAATCGATTAAACATCCTGCACAGCTCGTACACATAACAATATAATCGAAGCGCAGGCGTACGCGTTCGATTGCAGTTAGCTTCGTGAAAAGGCGCGAGAGCTTGAAAAGCAGCAGCAGCAGCAGCATAAAGCCACGCCTCCCCGCGGTAATAAAGATACGAAATCATAGTTAGCGCGCAAAACTTGTTAGCACCCAGGGTAAACATAGCGTGCGGGTAAGTAGCCGCTGGTGCCGCTGCATCGAATCACGCGAGCGTACGAACGAACGGGCTGCTGCACTCACACTCTACTCTCCTCTCCTCGTTGACTGCTATACTGGAGCTTTGAAAGAAAGCGATTGCGGCGCGATCTCGGCAGGCGCGCATAGCAGCGGTAGCAGCAGCGGGAGCCCCGGTGATTGAAATCGAGGCGGCGCGAGTCGGCGAACATCAAAAACTCGCCGCTACCGTGTGTGCGTGGTGCAACAGTAGCTCTGCTGCACAGCGATGGAGGAGGAGGAAGAAGGAGGGTCTCGCTACTTGAACCGCTATAACGCGCCAAATGAGTGTGCGCGAATGCGTTTCGTGCGTTTCATCTTCCGTAATCATCCGTAATAAGCCCGTACTCTCGGCTGTTCCTGCTCCTGCTACTTGCGAGAGAGCTCCCTGATGTTCCATTATATTATAACGCAAGCGCGCACGTGCGTTTCGTTGTTTTTCGGGAAGGGTTGGGGAGGGG
>UELV01099430.1:10232-31793 GCA_900490015.1 Megastigmus stigmatizans
GGGGGGGGGGGGGGGGGGGGGGGAGATTTGATTATCACCTCTCTCTACCGACGCGTCTGGAGCGCCTCGTTTTTCCCACCTTTATATTGCCACGTACTTTATGAGCGAGATAAGTTTGCCAGCTAAGGTATATAACTAGGATGCTTATACGAGGGGGAGAGCTGTGCGCTGAGCTTTTTTGTTTTTTTCGGTCGGGCCCTGCGCGCGCGTGGAAGGTAGGTAATTCACATACGGGACCGTCCTGGTATGCGCTTTGTAATTGGATAAAAGTATTTTTCATTCTCCGTATATATGTGTGTGTGTGTGTGTGATGTTACGCAAGAAATGAAAGTATATCGGGGAGATATGTAATTAAATGACATTTTAAACGTTGAAGCGCGGCGGTTCGCGAATGCGAGTCCGAGCAACAAAAGCAAAAGCTGCGCGATATTATATTCGTGTGATTTATGCGCGTGTGTGCGTGTGTGCGTGTGTGCGATATCCACTTTCTCTTTGGGAATGGAAAACGGCCTCGCGGGAAAGAAAACGAAATATGCGCTTTTATGAGTCGTAATAGTTTTTCGGTTTGTGGAAAATCGTAAATGCGCGCGGGACAGAAAGATAAATAATATACAAAAATGTATAGCAGTGAGTCAGCCTGATCGGAATGTGCTTTATCGAAATGAATTCGCCATCTTGCGGCATAAAGAAAGGCAGCTACTTCTCGATAAACTCGATATTTACGCCAAGTTGAGGTATAAATCGCGGCCATTTGTTTAACCATGGCGAAAGTATAAAATTAAATCAGATCGAGCGACTTTTTTTTTCGATCGCTATGGCCTGCTCAAAGTCAGGTCGATAACGATTTTATTTGCGCCGCGTAGCGAAGGGTTAACGTAGAAAGGAAAGAGGTGGCGAAAATTTACAGGGTAATTTGCATAAATTACACCGCAATAAAAAAAAGGCGGAGAACATTTCAAATAAAGTCATTTTACAAGCAGATCGATTCAAGGATATAAAAGTCGTCGGGTCCGCACGATACAGTAAACTCTCTCGCTGTATAGAATGCACTGATGGCGACGTAATCGCGTGTCCACAAAAGTCCGGAGATCTGGTGAGAAATCGCGGCACTTTGGAGGCCTAAATAACCTAAAAGCCGGTGCAGCGGCACAGTGTGAGACACATACACACACACACACACACACACACACACACACGCAATCACATATAAAGAATTCCAGTAAACGAGCGGACGGTGCAAAGGATCGATTCGTCCATGAAATTGGTCCTGGCGGCTGCGGCGGCGATAAAGGACGGCATAAGTTTTCGGTAGTCGGATCGTCGCCACCCATCAGTCGAGCCGCATCTCGGGGGACTCTCGCCAAATGCGCCGATCGACTCTTGAATCGACTGGAATCTCTCTCTCTCTCTCTCTCTTTCTCTCAGCTGGCAGTGCAATCAGTCGAGCGAACTGCGGAGGCAAATTGCACACGCGCGCGAAACATACGCTCTTTCTCTTTCCACGTCGGGGGACGCGACGAGTTACTGCCACCACCGCTGCCATTGCTGCTGCCGAGAGAGAAAGAGAGAGAGAGAGAGAGAGGAAGATCGAGTGTCGGCCTGATGGGCACAATTCACTCTTTCTCCTCTCTCTCTCTCTCTCTCTCTGGGTACGTGACGAACCGCCGCTCTTTCTCTCTTTCCCCGTGCACACTACACGCGTGCGCGCGCCTAATTTACAAGAGATTTTATTCGAGAGAGAGAGAGAGAGAGTGAGAGAGAGAGAGAGAGAGAGAGAGAGAGAGAGAGAGAGAGAGCGGCACGAGCCATGGAAGCGGCACGCGCACCAGCGTATATACAAGAGAGCCTGCGACGCTTCATTAGCATCGATCCTCGTTGGGCCGCGTGGGAGATTATTTATCTTGTCGGGTGAGCGCGCGACATTTTTCTCGCTCGTCCAGGTGGAGGAGGAGGAGAAGGAGGAGGTAAAGAAAAAAAGATGCGAAAAAGGAGCAAGAAAAGCCGCTTACCGCTGCTCCTTTTCTTTGGTATCTCGCGATATGAGCTGAGCTGTGCACCAACTCTTTCTCCCTCTCTCTCTCTCTTTCTCTCTCTTGCTCTCTTGGACTCGCGAGTCCTTAAAGCTCGTATCGTTTTGTTCTGGCCGGTGCGCACTGCTTGTGGGGGGATTTCGTTGGGCTTTTTACCGGGGCATTTGCATCTCCGCCCCTACATGGGCTTCTTTCGTAACTCGAGAGAGATCCGGCGCTGCAGCAGCAGAGCTGCAGTCGAGCAAGAGAGAGAGAGAGAGAGAGAGAGAGAGAGAGAGAGAGAGACCGAGAGTAGCGTGAATAAATGCCGGAGCAATCGGATCGGGAACGGTTTGTACCGAGCAAATTTAATGAACCGATGACGATAACGATGACGCTGACGGCGGCGAGCGACCCGGACTGTTTCGCTCTTTTTTTCTTTTCTTTTCTTCTTTGCTCTTCTTTACTCTCTCTCTCTCTCTCTTTCTCTTCTTTCCTTGGCTTATTTTGCTCTTCATTCTTCTGCGGCTTGTTTTTCTTCCCTCATGCCGAGTGGAAGCAACTTGTGCTACACGCATACATGTGTTTCCAATTGAACTTCTAGACGAGATGAATATTTTTATCTGGCTTACTTGCAGATATGCGCATACTGCAGCTGCTTTCATTTTATTTTGAAACTGTTTTGAAGTGCACGCAAAACAAGTATTGTACCGTTGCGGTATTCTTTTTTCTTATGTAGTAAGAATACGTATGCGTGTAAACTGTTGAAACTTTTTAGTCGATGAATTGCTTTACTGGGATTATTGTGTAAAGGCCTTTTAAATTAAGAATTGTATTTGTAATCAAAATCTGACTATATTAAACCTGCATATTTTGTATACAATAGTTTAAGAATTGTAAATTTCATGTTTATTTGAAAAAATGGTAGAATTGATTACTCTGAATGAAAGTATGTATGCCGTTAATCGTCTGCAACTACTTGAATGGTGGTCCATGAAAAGTCTCATTGATTAAAAAGTATAATTTCTAGAAACACGTAAAAAATTCAACATCTCTTTAAAGACGTAATTATCCATAATAAAATGCATCATCTCAGTCGAGAAACCCGAGGAACGCAATTAGCATATGAGTAATCGGTAAGCATTAGAAAAGCAATCCGTCACTATAATATGCGCACATCGAAACGAGCGGCTCAATTTATTCGATAATCAGTCAAAAATCTAGAGGATCCACAACTAACGAAGAACACCCATGAGCTGAAAAAGCTAAAGCTTGGAAAATTCTGATCCTCACAGCTCTATACACGTAGGCTTACGAGGGATTAAGGTGCTCAACCGAGCTGGAAGAATCTACTCGTGTAAGCGCGTTACGTCAAGTCGTCGGACATAGAAAATGAGTAGAGGGAGGACGAGTCGAGATCGGTTTCATATGACACCTTAGAAAGCGTGCATTCCCGAATCGGCGAGTCTATATATATATATGTGTAGCATACCGATCGCATGAGATCGATAGTTAATAATCCCAGGACTGATCGTTTCTCACGTCATCGCGCGTAGCCGCGACAATTAACGATCGACATCAGCGTCACTCAGTCGCATCATAATCGCTCGCGGGTTAAGAGCTCGTTACCTTTGACATAATCGCGCCTCCTCATCTCGTGCGATCGCGTCGCTATCTGTTGCGGGGGCCACCTTTGGGAATTGGAGACGGAGCAGCGAGACCCATAGATGAGACGACGCGGTGGGCGTAGAAAAAATATGTATTAGTATATATGCCTGACAAATTGTTATCGCTGTCGCTAATAAATCCTGATGTTGTTTCTTTTTTCTTCTTCTCTCTTTCCCAACGGTTTTTCGAGACTCGTAAAGTGTAATTAAAGGTGTCGTTTGAATTAATTTTATCGCGAAGGGTCAACTTACTATATTCAAACTTATTTTTTTTTTTACAAGATTTCTAGAATGTTTTGTATAGGACGTTTTGTAGGTCGACTACAGGCTTGAAAAAGCACGCAAAAACAATGAAATAAAAATCAGAGTCTACAAAACACAGTGAGTCAGATGTATTTTGTCGTCGACCGATCGATTAACGCGTCGACGATACGTTACAAGCCCTGACAAATAAAATAAACGTAGAAAAATGTCCCGTAATCGCATAACTGCGGTACACTGGAAAAGGAAGTACAAAAGAGAAGCGACGTATGTCGGGGCGAGGTGAAACTATAGAGTCGCGCGCGCGTCAGCGTATATAAGACACATAAAGAGAATTAGAGAGAGGCTCGCGGCTGGCGCGCGCGCGCACAGACGAGTAATGGCTTATCTGGAAAAAGTATCTGTGCCAGCCGAGCCGTGAAAGTCGTGGGCGGTCGTCGCGTACGTCGTCCGGCTGATCTTGACTCTCTACAGCAGCAGCAACAGCAGCGGCTGTCCGTAGACTCTGGCGAATATATACACAACACGGAGGGTAGAGACGCGGCTGCTGCTGCTGCTGCTGCTGCGATATGATTTGACAGAATGTGACTCACTTTATCACTCGGTGGCGTACACAACACGCGCCGCCCGAGAGATAAGCCCCAACGGCACACACATTAACAACTCGACGCTCGAACAATGCTTGGCCATTAGGCCGCTCGTGTGTGCTACCGCTGATGCTTGTTGGCTCGATATTATTTTTTTTCCGTTCAATGTTTTGTCGAAAAGTGATTTTCGTGCTGTTTGTTTGGAAAAGGCGCGCGAGGATTGTAATGTGTGGCTTCCTTTTATTAATGACTTGGGGCATTACGTGTTTTGTGGCACGTGCGTATCGGATCCACTCTCTTCTTTGATGTTAAGACAGCAAACTAATATTTCAGTGTGGTCCACTAATTCCTTCCAGTCTTGATTATTGGAAAAACAAGCACTCGCTTATTCCTCTTTGGCGTTCTTCGTTTCAAAACAAATTTTGAGTGAAAATTGAGTGGACGCACTCAGACGCTTTACACGCTTGCGCAGTTTATATTTTATCGAGACACATTTTGGCTGCGATTAGTGGGAAATTTGTGAGCCATCGAACATTACTTCGATCTGCTTTGAAGGAGTTTAGTTGATTGAAACTTATAGGGCTGCACGAGATAACAAGCGTAATCTTGATAGTGTCTTGTTTCCTCTTGAATTTCAAGACAATAGTCAAGACAAGATTTAGGAGGAAAAAAATTCACAACAGTTTTAAGACTGAAGTTTCAAAAAATATTGATCTTGCCAAGAATTCTTGTGCTTAATTATGCGCCAATTTTAATTAAAGCTAATTTATACCTATACTTCAAATCGTTTAGGCAAAATGTAAATTTTGTCTTATATATATGTATATTTATGTAACTAACTTAAATATAATTTTATCGATTCTTTATTAAATGCATATTTTTATAATACTAATATTTGGTGACGGTATTCTCATCCTCAAACTCGTAGACGTCATAATATATGTTTTTCCGCAATGAAAATCATTCATTATCATAAGAATTTAATTTTCCAGATAGTTTAAAATAAAACTAGTGTTTTTTAAAAATATATTTACAATATAGTAGCTCATTACCAAAACACACCTGAAACTTTCCCGAGACTTTTTACACAATTATATAACCTCTATTTATAAATGTGAGACACATAGGTTGCGGTTTTAAGCCAGCATTACAGCACGTCCACTTAAGATATTTAAATAATAATACGTGTACATTAATTTTATTGCATGCGCGTCGCCGCCGCCGCAGCATTCCACCTCGCAAGACCCTAAACAAAATCAAGGCGCAGGTCTTATGATTTATCCAGATCTTGACCAACTTTTGCCTGCGTACACATGTACACACACATACACATGCGGGCCCAAGAGATCTCCAACGCGTTCAGGATGAAAAGTACCCGAAAGTGCATTACGCTAAAAAGAGATCTTGTCTTCGCGTCGGTGCAGCAATGCTGCACGCCGCGTGTCTTTGCAGCGGTGAGCGGCGATACATAAAAGCCGCGCAAATCATACAAAAAGGCCCGATGTGACAGGCAAATTATGGTCCTACATGCAAGCGCATATGCTCGCGAGAGAGCCTCTCTCTGTGACATCGTGCGTGCGTGAAATTAAAAATTACGAATACGTCATCGTGCGGGGCGCCGCACCGCTTGTATATATATATACAGCAGAAATCGAAGAAGAGGATATTGTGCGCGATGTATCCACCTCGCGCGGTGGATGCCAAATCGAAAATAAATAAAGAGAAAGCATCGCCTGGGCCGCAGCACATTATATTGTACATTCATTCGAATCGAATGTATTATATATTATATATGTATACATGTGTTCTGCATAACAAAGTTGCATAAAAAAAAAGAAACATTGCGGACGCGCTATTGAATTCGGCGAATCGATTCGTTTTAAACTTTTTAATCTCGTTCGTCATGATGCCGAAAAATAATCTCTGCGCTTGGAATGCGTTCCAAAAACGCGCGACAAAGCCGAAAAGGTGCAAAATATTTTGTAAAAAGAATGCTTCATAAGCGTTTCTTACCAGTCGAAAGAATCGATCAGCTTCAAATTGGTGCCCGATAATTAGCCTTCGCTTAATCGAGCCAATAAATATAAAAGCGCCGCACCAACCTGCAGGCAAAGACACTAAGCCGCGATCGTCTTCCCTATTGCAAGTCCAGCTGTTGCGTTATACACACACAGAGGCGACGTCGCGCGCGCGACAGATCGCACATCGGTCCTGTGTCAAGCTACAATAAATTAAACAAAAGCATCCGCCGTATACGTCCTGCGCAATTAATCGAAGATGGCCATTACGATTTGGTGCCGTCTGGCTGCGGGTATATAGCCCCAACACAGACGTGTGTATACGCGTATAGTTGCACAACGCGTCACTTCTTCTCTGCTGGCAGCAGATCTACTCGTCGAGAGTCGCGCGGGGCGCGCAGAAACGTCGCGCCGCGAGAAATCCATCAATCGACCGAGGCCGATCTCACACACACACGTACAGGCGTGCACAGCAGATGCTATCGAGAGCTGCTCGCCGAGTCCATAAAGGCCGCTGCTCTCGACGAAAGTGTGGCTCGCATACATACACACACACACGCGCGCTCGGGATTCCTTTTCCCTTTTTCCTTGACCACCCGCCTCTTCGGGACCTGTGTGTGTATGTGTGCGTGAGTTTGTGTGTTCAAGAGAGCGGGTCATTGCGATCGATCGAAGCTTATAGCGCGAGTGCAGCTCTTCCCCGCCGTGACTTTTCCCACGATGTTTCGCGGCGCGGCTGTATAATAAATATCGAGTTTTTCCGAGCGATGAAAAGTGCGCGCGTATAGTATAGCCGAGCGTCGAGAGTGAAATTTTCGTTATACGTGAAAGTCTTTCTGGAGGGGAAGGGGTTAGTCGGTCGTTATTATGCGGACGCTTTTCCTCGAATTAGCAGCAGCCGATGCGTATATATATACATAGGAAAGCGATCGCAAGTCCTTTGTGCAGCGGCTTTGAAGTGCAAGTGTAATTTGTTCTGTCGCTTTTCACGATGAGCTCGCACGCGTATTCGGCGAATGAAGAGTTATGCAGAGTTGCCTGTAGGAAAGCACCGCGCGATTTTGCTCCGTACGGGAGATTTATATTGACGAGCCGGCTTCGTCAACCTCTGTGAGTTTCTATAGGACGGAAAATTTATCTCGTACTTATATACGGAGTCGAGGAGAAAAATCAGTAGCTATAGAGGCTTCTGATACAATTTGGCGATAAAGTTTGCTTTGCAAATTGATGGAAACTTTCGAGAGGAGGCCCGACGATTTATTATAAAATATTTCACTTTCTAGCGCGCGTATCGAGGATATAATAGCGGTGAATGTGCGAAAAGATTATTTAATTTGGATTTCCGCAGTACGTTATAATAGAGCTCGGAACTTGATTATAAAGGGAAAAGCTTATATTCCCATCACGGAGAAAAATGGTGTATAAATATTTAAGATGAATATACGAAAAATTACTATGTTGCGTACCAAAGCTGTGATATACTCATTTTATAGAGATTTTTCTTATGTTCATAACAAATATTACTATGGACAGAGTAATTTTGGCTATAAATTTCTATAAAAATCGTTATATTTATTTATTTATTTATTTATTTATTTATTTATTGACCATTGAATAGTAATATTGAATAGTAATATTTGTTATAAACATAAGAAAAATCTCTATAAAATGAGTATATCACAGCTTTGGTATGCAACATAGTAATATTTCGTATATTCATCTTAAATATTACTACATCCTTTTTCTCCGTATAGTCTATCGATCAATTAGCGTAGCAAACTTTCATAGATGAGCATTCTCCTCTTTCAGTTTCAGTGATCACTACTTTTGTTTTAAAAAGTATTTAAACGGAAGTTCAAAAGATAACTGAGAAAGTACACTTAAAATAGAGATTATTAAAGACTTTCGAATTATTTGGTCCAACATGTAAAGGTTTTACGTATTAGTGAATCAGACAAAAGCATTACTATGTGATTTTCTTCATGGAGAATGTTATCAAAGGAATATGAGAAAGGCATTTGTTTGCTCGAACGGAAACGCAGCTACAAATATTCGCTGGTAGCGGTAACTAAAATGAATACCTTGTATAACGTAGGTGAACAGCATATGTTACGCGAATAACAACGCACTTTCAGTATAAAAAATATCTACCGTTTAGTGATCGATAGTCACTTAGCTCGGAGCATAGTACAACCTCACTGCACACGAAACAACAGTCGCCTGGACTATCGGGTAGGTATATTCGTTAACTCGAATAATATTAATGGCTCGATCAGGCGAGGACGAATGTGCAGCAGCCACAACAGCGCTGCAGCAGCGTCACTCGATATCGTGGAAATTCGTTAGCGCGCGCGCATCGCTGACACGTTGAAATATTTTTCCGTCGAATGCACCGTTATAGCTGCGCACACAACAGTCTCTCTCTCTTTGTCGAAGGCAGGAGTAGCAGCAGCAGTTGAAAATTGAAACACACACCGGAGCGCATCGGGGCACGTGAGGTGCTATAGGATTGGCGAGTCACGATACTATATTATACGCATGCGCATCCGCGGCCGTCTCGTTTCCTCGGCGGATGGTTCCGGCCGACGTGACTCCTTGGGCAGCTACGGGAGGCGAGACGCGCGCCTGCTGGTACGTGATCGACTAAAGGACACCCCTCTCTCTCTCTCTCTCTCTCTCTCTCACTCGCTCCAAGTGCGCGCACGACGCCCCGATCAATCCCGCAGTGCCCGTGTGTAGGAAACGGCCCGTGAGCCGGTGTATTATCTGGGATATCATGCTCCTACTAATCGGCTCTGGTGGTGTGTCCGCGAGCTCTTGGCCCCGTCTGTCTTGGAGACGCGACGCAGTCAACGAACGCCGCGCAACCAAGGCTGTTATTATTTATGCGACCTCTGTCTCTCGATACGTCTCGGTGCGGTTATACGTTCGTGATTATTGTTGTTTGCTCATTCGATTTGTCCAACTTTTCCGGGTGGTGGAGAGCTGCCGAAGACTCCTATAGCTTTCACTTTATTACATGTCGCAGCCTTCGTGATTTGTTTTTGCTTAAAAAAAAAATTTATGAAAAGAAATAAGGGATCTTGGTTTAGATAATTGGGAGAAAGAATTTTATTCAAATTAAGTCTGATTAGAAGTTTCGGACAGTGGCTAAAACATGGATTATTCGAAGAATATCAGAGTAGTTTATTTATTGACTCTAAAGGTCGCACAGTTTTTCAAGTAACGAGGCATAATAGGTTCTTAAGGCGAATTCCAAAAAACGAAGATTCGATAAAAAAAAGAAAAGGGAGCCGCGCGAAGAGTATACACACGACGACATCGCAGCGCACTGAACAGCTCATTTAAGGATACTTAGCCTCATTTTCATCTCACATCGTTCGATCATAAAAATAATCACGAATTGGCTATTAAAGGGTCTCTCTATATCCCCCTTTAAAACTCCGTGCCTCCCCAGCTGATTTCTCAAAATGTATCAGCTCGCATTAATAATAATTTTCACAGCGAAATTGCGGTCTCTTTAAAGCCCCAGCCTGATATGCAATATCGGGCCAAACTCTTTCGATACGGAGAGAGAGAGAGAGAGAGAGGTTCAATTAAGGCGACAAATCGCCCATAAGCGTTTATTCATCCGTCGGCCTCGGCGCGCATTATATACTCTCGACGTCCGCATTACGTATTGATTAATAATAAGGAAAAATGACGCGGCGGGGCGAGAGACGAGGCCGCGTATCGCATGGCGATTTTTGTACGCGCGCGCGAAGAGGACCGCCCTCCCGATATTAACCCATTAACGTTGAAATAATTGGCGCCGGCCGGTATACCTTAGCATTTATATACGAAGCGCGCGGCGGAGCTGCGACACTGCTGACGTGACCCGCCTGATAATACGAACGGAGCGCGAGCGCGACTGACCGCGAACCCCCTGCGATATTCGCGAGACGGAGGCCTTTCGCATTTCTAATATCCCCTGCTGCTGCTGCTTCTTCTTCTTCTGTACGCACCGATCGATTCCCAATGGCTTCGTTCTTCTTTTTTTTTTTCATTAACGAGAGGGCGAACGATTGTTTCGTGGGAGATGGAATGTCGTTTTATATAGACCGCGACGTCGTCGCGAGGCCGCTGCAGACGCAATGATTTTTCGCGATTCTTTTTATTGCGCGACTTTAATTGACCACTCAATTAAGGTGAAATCGTTAGCGATTATCGCGGAGAGTATCATTTCTTCCTTTTTTTTTACGCGGTTCGGTATATTATACGATACTCGCTTTTTCTGGGGCCCCATTATAAAGGTCTTCAGGGGCCGATAAGTTTATACTCATAAATGGGCCGCACTTCATATTGGTACTACAGTAATTCAATGTGAGCATTAATGCTAAAAATTAATTGATAATACATACATTAAAGGTGGGTTACGTCAATTTATTTATATGCGGTAGTTAAAAATTCAATTGCGTCTAAGATTAACATTTTTTTTTCTTATACGGAAAACTTTTTATTTCATTCGATATGACAAAATAACGTTAAAAAACTAAATTTTTCTTGCGCATTTTTCAGCAGTCAGTATTATTGCGTCGCTTTGTCCACGATATATTATATCCTATAGTTTTTTCGCAAGCGAGCACTAAATCTTACAATGCATTGAATATATAAAATATATTGCGAAATCGGTCGCGCGCGGACGTCGGTTATTTATCTCCGCGATCATATCGTTCAATGACAAATAATTCACCGTCACTTAAAGGAAAAAGCGCGAAGGAAGCCGCGGCGTTAGATGGGGCGGCAAAAAACAAGCAAAATGGAAGCAGCGGTGCAAGCCTCTTATATTTACGAGCATCATTAAATTTTTCTCGATCCCGTGCCCTACCACAACAGACTCATTATTGCGTTTAACGCCGCGCGTATCTAAAGGAGACCGAGAGAACTTTTTCTTTTTTTAAAGCGATGAGAGATAAAGGTAGGGGGCGTACAAACATCGCGAGCAGAAGAAAGAGTAAGAGAGAGAGAGAGAGAGAGAGAGAGAGAGAGAGAGAGAGAGAGAGAGTAAGAGAGTCTGTGGCTCGCTTCTGTCTCGAGTGAAGCCGATGACTCGTCAACGTGTCCAGGAGGCGCGCGCGTCTGACAAGTCACAATTACGTATCCTAACGCTGCTACTGGATGAATCTTAGAAAAACGTCGTGCTTCTTGGAAGTTGCGTCGGTCGCGGGGCGTAATTGTAGGTGTTCGAGGAGAAATAAGAGTGGACAACGGATGGAGAAAACTTTAACTCGACGATTATCCGGAGTAAAGTTGTTCGTGATTATAATCAATTTGGTGCTTTTAATCCGGCGTTATTAGAACCAGTTTTAAAGTGCTGTACTTGAAATTCTTGTCTGCACTTTAGAAAAAATGCGCGTTAAGTGTATACGATGCATTAGAAATTTATTGTATAATAGTAATTTTCGAAACGAGGGTGAAACAGTACATTGAGCAACTGCTGAACGAGAGTGAAGGTCGTCCTAGGGCGAAAAATTATATTATTTATTTGTATTTTAATCAAGACTTACAAAATCAAGTAATGTATATAACTGTAGAAGCTGAAAATTGCCATTACCAAAGTCATTACAGAAACTACGCGATAGGCCTCAGCATAATAAACAGCCTTTGTGTAAAAGAATCTATCGACACGCAGTAAACCACTCGTATCAGCTATAGGTAGCCGCACGCTAAAAACATTCTATTTCATCAGGTTCCACGCAAACGAAAAGAAAAAACAACTTTTATGACATTTTTATCAATATATATATATATTTATCGGCGAAGCATTAATCTTCCGCGCTAAAAATAAACTCACGTGCTGTACTCGAGCGTTCGCGATCGCGACTAAATAAGAAAAAAAAATATCTCAAACAAGCTGTCCCCGTCTCTCTCTTACACACACATACACAGAGACAGTCACGCATCTCTCCAGCAGACATCGCGAAAAATACCGTGTCGGTGGAAACGCGCGCGCGTGTGCGCAAAAACAGATCTCTCGAAGGCAGTCTTTCGTCTCGCGGTGTTTGCTAATTGCAGCAAATGAACTCCAAAGTTAAAGAACCAGCCGTCAGCTGGCGAGCGCTTAGGATTTATTCAATCGTATCTGCTGCTACACGCAGGCTTCGATCGGACACGCGATGAGGAGCCGATCAACGCTCGCGCGCGCGCGCGGCCTGCGAATAAGGTTAGATGAGGTTAGCGATCGCTCTTTCTCTCCTCTCTCGCACCACAGAGAACTGAGAGAGAGATAAATTTTAATTAGTTTGTCGCCACGACGGCGAGATCGACCTTCGCCCGTGCTCCAGATACCGAATACAGAGAGTGTGTGCGCAGCGCAGTGCAGTTGCAGGCAGTCGGTATACGACCCCCCTTCGCGTATACACAACGCGTGCGGCGGCTCGTGCGATTGGCCGAGTAGAGGCGGCGCTTGCGCAATACATGCAACAGTAGCAGCACAGGCCGTTTAATAGTCGGCCCGCGTGTCGAGTGCGCGCACCTACTGATAAAAAGCGCGGGATTAAAGCGCGCGCGCCACCGAGCCACACTTCAAAGGCACCGCCCCTCCCCCCACCCCTCCTCTACTGTCTTTCTTACCTGTTGCGCGCACGCAGCCTAACAGCCAGCTGTTTTCTGCCTCATCTTTCGGTTTCTCTCTACGCGAGCTCCCCGGAGACCGCGAGATCCTCCCTAAATGTTAGGAGCGTTTTACACCGATTGACGCCGTGTAATTGACGTACTCGTGCTGCTGCTGCTGCTTCTGGCCAAGCCGAGCGAAACCAGATCAAGACGATAAAAATCTGTCGGTGCATTTTGTCCGAACTCGGAGTGGCGATGGAGAACGGATGGCGGCTAAACGGCTTGTCTATTGGTAGGAAAAACCGCAGTGACATTGTTTTTTCCTGTCCAATAGCTTGGAATATATCCTGTTTACAAGCGTTTTTAGATATTATCCTCTAAGGATTTATGCATAATCGGCTAACGCGTTGTAAAATATAGTTATATGCAATTAATGGTAAAAAAGAATAGCCTCCAAAACTCCAAGTGCAGCGTAAGATGTTTTATCGCGTATCTGGACTGCACCTTTTTTACCCATAAAGTGCTGAACTATAAATTAACTTTAGCTCCTGTATATGGACAAATAATAAGGAAAATTATTAGCGATAATTTAGAATCTAATAATGTTGTGCGTAATGCGATATCTTGTGTATAACAAAAGAACAATGAATGTTAATTATGGAAAAATAAGATTCTTAGTATTATGAAAAGATCTTGTTCGAACTGATTTGCTTTTTTATAATAAACCATACGTTTAATCCCTTGATTATTATTACTTCATTGCTCTACTTATTATCGGATCGACATATAATAAATTATTAATTATTTATACTTACGACAAAAATAGACAAACGGATAATAAAGTTTAAGTCTTTGTTAAATTGTAATTTTAAATATTTCATTGCTCCAAATAACACAAATCAACGTCAGTACGAACAAATCATACTTACCGTCGCGGATGGAGTAATTCATCAGGACCCAGTTTTTGATCATTTTGTCATTACTATTTTAATATTGTAGCAATCATTTATCATAGACTTCCTATTGTGAGTAAATTTTGCTTATTACTATCATTTACTTGACTAATATCTATTTTGTATTTATTACTCTTTGAATATTTTTCTTTTATACAATGCTAAATTTTGATCAAAAACTGCTCCCACTTATTTAAATGTCATGATTAAAAACTGCTCCCTAACCAATTTTTGGCCTAAACAAATATGATAAATTTATGATCGATTGTTTATCAATTTTTATTGCATTTAACGAAATATGAAAGCTTAATAATGCACATAAAAACTTATAATAAGGTTTAACCTGTTTTTTCATTTATATCTAGACATAGGAACTCGACGCGCTGTTAAGCGATCAAAAACTGGGTCTGCAATAGTAAACTTATAAAACGCGACCTTGCCATAGTATAAGGCGCAACCTGCACGTATGCACTCGTTTACAAATCGTTTGTTCGACTGCGTACAGAGACGCCATATGTATGAAAATAATTTGATCGAGCGCACGAGTCTGCTGTAGTGCAACAATGCACCTAGCCTCGTAGCCATCAATAAAACATTCGCGCGAGCAAGTGCAATTAATTTTCATAAAATTCCCGAGATATACGGGATTATATACTACTTGCGCGCGCGCACGCGCTCTCCCATGAATTCCCGATCAATCGTATCTCATAAAATTTCATAAACTTTCGAAATCGCCGCAGCGGCGGCGGCGGCGACGCGCGAGAATATATCCATACAAAAAAAGCTCAGCTGCTGCTGCTGCAGTGCACACGCGCGTTTTATTTACGAGATGGCAGCACACTTTCATTGCCGTTTCTCGTACTCATTGTTTTATTGCCATATTGTTCCATACCCCCCCGTTTACAACTCGGATTTTTATTAATCCACTGCGCACGCGGCGAAGCTGCGTAGCGTACAAGAGTAGTCAGACTTTAACCCTATACGTTTGGAGCGCCTCTCTCTCTCTCTTTTGCTTCGTAATACCAGGCGTGCGCGGCGCTTCGTCCACCGCGACGATGGTCATTACTAATTTTACGATCAATCACGGCCGCGCGACTCTCATTACATGTAAACCATTAAAGCTTTAAGAGCTATGAGCTGCAGCACAAGCTGCTCGTTCGCGTTACTTTGTAATTTTTGTTCGATGCATCCCTGCAACCGCTCAATTCTTATATGTGTCGCATCGGGAATAACGAAAAAAAATGCTCATTTGTTTCAACACTTTCTTTGTACAGGGCGTTTTTGTTGAGATTTCATAAAACAAAGATCTTTGACAAATTATTGACACGATTATTGTTTAGAATTATACTGACTTGATCGTTTTAAAATATTAAAAGAACAATTTCCACTGTACTGATTGGTCAATTTTAGAATTAGAAGATCAAATGGTAATGATAAACATGTTTGATATAATAAGTTTCAAACCTTACTCTCATCAGAAGGATTCTTTGTTGTACCAGCTACAATACCCACCTATAACACAAAACAAATTAATTTCATTAGACACATTGAAAAATGTATATGATATGATAGGTATATAATATAGAAAAATGATAATCTATACAATAACAAATTTTAACCATAATTTGTAATTTTCAACAAAATATAATCCTTTAGTTTCCACGTATACACTTGAGTAGTTGTAACTACCTAGTTTTTGGTGATTTACTTCCTTTTAAGCTGCCTAAATGAGACTAGGTAATAATTGGGTAAACGGTCAGTTAAACACGGTAATTTTCGGGTAGAGTACTTATATTCACACATAAAACGTCCAAAAATTGCTTAGTTATACCACTTCCCTTTAAGCTATTTCACTCCAGGAAGAAATACTTAAATGCAATTTTAAAAATTTATATTATGCTTCAGTACACTGTTCGCTTTACAAACAAGTAAAACACATGCAATCACAATATCAGCATATTGATATTTATCAGCGCTACAAATCCAGTGGGACACGGTATTAAGGGTAAAAGCGAGCCGTGTACAATTATTCAGAATTTATTTGAATAAGGATAGCAATTAAAATATGCGAAACCCCGAGAAGGCAGTAGCTGTAAATTAATCCCGCAACAAATAACAGCTGCTGGCGTAATAACAGCGATTTGGCATTAAAAAATCAACGCGCCAGGGCCCGAGATGATTCGGTACGATAATGAAAACCGAGAAATAATAACGCGCGAGAAGAGTCGCGCGCGAAAAATATCAGTGATTCGCGTATCGCGTCCCGCGCGTCAGCCAAGTATAAATCACGCGAGGCGGGTGAGAAAAAGAAAAAGAGATGGGATCACTGGAAGTCCCGAAATTCCAACCGGTAGCCCGACGAGAATCTGGTTCTCTGTGTGTCCCCGAGTTGCGCGTATGGTGTATATAAAGGCGCGAAGAATCGCACACACCGAAGAAGCTCTAAGAGAGCAGCGGAGGTGCAAAGCGAGATACGCAGAGGAGATGTGCGCGCGCGCCAGCCAAGGGCGGATAAGTAGAAGGCGCAGCAGCAGCAGCAGCAGCAGCGGCATGGACTTGCGCCGCTCGGAGAGCACCCGGTGCGTATAACGTAGGTGATTTCATCAGAATTCATGGCCGCTTGATTACGAGTAATAAAGCGAGCGTTAGGACAAGATTTACGATCTTCCTCGGCCGGAACGGCTTGAGCACCAACCCCCCCGAGGCTCCGTTTCGTTTCTCTCCAGCTCTGCTGCAGTCTCACTGGCTCTCCCTTCTCTTCCCTTCCCTTCTTGCTTCTTCTGCTGCTCGACTTCTTTTTATCCTCGCCATGCTCCTGCTGGACGAGTCTTCGCTGCACTGCAACGGGCGCAGACTTCGACCGAATATTATTGTTTTGTGAATTTTCGGTCTGTTTCTTTTTTTCTTTCTTTCGGGCTTTCGCCCCTTTTTTACGCCGCGGAGGTGATGATAATTAGGTGGGGCTGCCTACAGTTTTTGGATTTTGGATAAGAGGTTTGTTAGAGCTTGATGGGCATGTGCACTTGGACAAGTGGTTTTGTTGCATGATTACGAGTTTAGGGGAATCGTTCGGGAACGTGTGGTTGGCACGATGCAAATGAAAGAGGAGCAGCAAAACTGTTATCGGTAAATTGATTTTTGTGCACGGAGAGAAATTCATGAGTAAAAATTACAATAGGACTTTGTAATCCAAATGCAGACTGTCAAAAGTGGAAAAGTTACACTAGTTTCTAGTAAATTTTTTTATAAATAATAGTAAATTTTAATATGCATCTAGTAAAATTAAAATTTAGCAGATATATTATTGTAATTTTTACTTGGTAATTTCTCTCCGTGTAAGAAACTATAGGAATGGTAAGAATTTGTATCAATAAAAGATATTATTGCTGCGATTTAGTAACGCGTTATTTTGGGAGAGTAGAAATAATATTACAAATCTAAAATTTTTGCAAATGGCCAGAGCTTGTTGATGAATTTTATTGAACGATGCACGAAAAACCCAGCGACACTACACAATTTTTTTTCCCATTAAATCAAGTAGGAGAATGTTATGTCCCTATAGCTTCATAGACGTTCAATTTCATATGACCAGTATAAGACTTTAAAATAACATTTGAAATAAACCGGTTCATTTATATGTGGTACCCATTTGCGAAATTCCAAATGACAATTCCAGTACTGCAATATATGATAATTCGAAAGATTAATGTGCGAACCTAAAGTTTGTAAAAAACCATCAACTACTTTAACCAAAAAAAATTCTCGCATTGCAATAATCAGATACTTTGTAAGTTGTCAGCAATCCCGAAAATTCACGCGTTGGAAAATTCAAGTGGAGTAGCCGTGCTGAAAAAAACGACTACGTTTAACAAGATATAATTTACATAAAAGATCTCTGATTATAAATCATAGGATAATTTATCACCCGATGACATAAGACCATCTCACATTGAAAATGACTCGGACTATAAATTACACTTGTAGAGAAAAAAAATAATGAAAAAAAAAAAAATACTGTGCTATAAGAGCAACAAATTTAGTCCGATTAGCATATCATGAGAGAGCCAGTTTTAGACCAACAGTAGAGATTAAACCGCACAGGTTTAAAATTAGATAGAACCTCAGGTAATAAGTAAACCACAGATTTGAAATTTCATGTATGAAAAATATCCGGTCTACAATTCCGCAAACACTTTATTCGCGTAATCAAACATCCAAGCCGTTAAAGTAGCATTCGTCGTATACTAAATACCAAAGCAAAAATGTCTAATACGCTCTTCATGCGTTAAACAATGATAATTATTGCGCGTATCAATGCGCACTTAAACGTACTTTTCTAGCCGCGCGCTATACTACGGCGGGCATTAAAACCGCGAGTAATAAAATTTGCATGCGGAGAAAAACAAGAGGCTACAACGATCGCAGAGAGCGCCTCTACCGAGTTCATAAAGAAATCGTCAGTGGTAATTAACAGTATAACCGCTTTGCGCGCGCGCGGGGCTTAAGAAAAGAAAGTACGAATTTTATCGTTTTTCAATTTTCGCTGCGGCGCCTGCTTTTTCCCTCGTTATACGGCCGCCGCGGCGGCAGAAGTGCAGCGTATGTGCATCGTACGCAGGGGCGTCAGCTTATATATATATATCGCTTGTGCGAGAGAGCGAGAGAGACAGAGAGGGAGCGAGAGAGAGAGAGAGAGAGAGAAAGAGAGAGCAAGTCTTAAAGGCCGACGGGCTTGGCCGCCCCTTTCGACGTGAAACCTCCTCGTTAGAAAGAGCTTTAAGTGTTGGTCATTGCGCAATAAATTTCCAGGGCCCCGGCAAAAAGGCAGCCGCGCGCGCGGCAAATTGATTTCTAGGCGCGAGAGAACCGTCGCTATACACGGCCCTCTCCCTCTTCCTCTGTCTCTCTTGGCCTATTATTATTATCGTTATTGGCGAAGTTTCATTGTCGAAGGGGGGGAGCTTAAAGCTAATTCCCGACAAAGCCGAGAGCGCGCGTGAATCGTAAAGCCGCGAGTGACCGTTGGCGCGGAGGCCGGAGCCGAGAGCGAGCCAGACAATTGTTTCGTTGGAAATGCGCGGCTTTGTTTCTGCGAACAGATTTCGGATGGGGGGATTGTAAACAAATTGTGGCCTGGAATTGAGATGTGTATGTTGCGGCAGCTTTTGGGATTCGACGTGGAAACTTTGGAGCGCGAAGAGGATAATCGGACGGAATTGGCTTCTTGCACATTTTACAATGACTCGGGCAGTTGGACTATGAAGCAGAGATTTACTTACTGCGCCTTCTAATACGGTTTTGTTTGAAGAAATATTTTCCCACTGGATAATTATTTAATTTTCGAGGATATTAGTTTTTAAAGGTTTCGCATCTCTGATGCTGAACTTAGAATGTTAAAACCAATGTTCCCACGGAAATTAATGATTAATTGTACCGGTGGGAATTAAAATTCGTGTCTTTGACTGGATATATTTGTATTTCACTAAATCGCCGATAGAACCAATCGTGTTTTCAACAAAAACTGTACTGATATAAAATAAATTAAAATTAAAGATAATTATATTTTGAAAAAGATTGTAACTAATTCTTAGCTAGTTTTTAGTCAGTTTCTAAAATATTCGTTTCAAGCTCGGCTAATCAGTGCGATAGTAAATACCGTTTTAACTAGCTGAGCTCATTAAATTTCTAGTAGTATAACCGTATATAATATAACGCAGGATACACAAATGAATAAAATCTGAAAGTGGTTTTATCAGGTTTATAATACCAAATTTAAGATGTACAGGTTTTGGAAAATGAAATTATTAATTAATCTAAAAAAAGTATTGATTGAGTAGTTAAAAATAAATTTTCAATCTTTAAATAAAATATGCATTCCTGATTACTACTTTCATTAAAAAAAAATTCCGAGGATACGAAGTATTGTTGACTAAATGGTAGGTACAGCAGCGGGTGATTAGTACACACGAAACATCCGAAGTGATTTAAATGAATTACAAAGCAACCTCTGGAGCGATTGCAGTCGGGAGTATCAAATTGCTTCATAAAGGTGAATTTTGAGGTTCGAGCGACAGCAATAAATGACCGGACGTTCAAAGATGGGATCGGCTCATCCCACTATTAACTCGAAACGTCATTATCCGCTATTATCGTGTATTTTACTCATACTCCTCTTCCCCCATACGCTCACTCTCTCTCACTATTGTTCACTCTATTTCGGTGATAATTCCTCTCCCTCTCTCTCGCTCTTTTTTTTGCAGTGTATTCACCTCGCCTTAGCCTTTTGTTTGGCTAGTGACTATACGCGCGGGCTCCTTTCCTCCGTCTTTTTGTATGTTGTTGGTCCTCCTTGGGAGTCGCTCCCTACTTCTCCGTGTGTATTTAAAATCAACTCTAGAGAGTCTCTTTTTTTTCGTTGTCAGGCCCGGCAAGACTTTTATTTGCGAGCGAATTAAGCCAACAGAAAGAGAGAAAGAGAAAGAGCGAGAGAGAGAGAGAAAGGCGACAACTTTCGGGCGTGCGCTCGTCCAAGGCGAGATGTTTTCGCGAGATCTCCCACCCGCCGCTGCAGTCGCGAGTTGCTCTCTCTGTCTCTCTCTCTCGAACCATAAAAACCAAGTTAAAAAAGAGATATACGCCGGAGCGAATAAACAGAAACTAATCGTAAAGGCAAAAAATATATTCGAACGAGACGAGAAAAATAACCTGGGAATACGAGCGCAGGGAAATAATAATTTTATTAATACACCGTAAAACGTGATTTGATTCTATTTTTAGACTTGTGGCAGGTATTTCGCGCGAAAGGAGTATGCAAAACTATTACTAGATATAGTGCATTTTATATGCAATGCGAGCCGTTTTTCGCGAATGTTGCAGTTCAACGTCGAATGAAATGATTATCATATCTGTAAACGAATTTCTCGGTGCTGTTTATAGTATATTTATGAGATATCGTTTTATATAATTTGTTTTAATTTCCCACTAAGAGGTATTATTGATGTATGAACATTTTTATTAATCATAAGATCGTTAAAGCGTATACTATCATAATCAGTAGTAACAGACGAGTTAGCACGGACTGAATATCTATTATTTATTGAAGTGCGGTATAGCACCGATATATTGCATATGATTTATTTGAATTCCATTAACATTAACATTATCAAAGCATATTTTAATAAATAGCAATAGCTCCAAAGATTGGCAAGTAATTTAAATACATCCCGTATACATGCATCTACCAATCTAACACGCTTTTACGCAAAAAAATGCGTTTACCCTCAAAACCATAGCGTCGTCTAAAAATCCTCGTACAACATTTGATCTAAAATTAGCTCTGATTAGCAGATTGGTATAGCGCAACTACGCACTAGGCCATAAAATCGCAATAAAATCCTCGGGGGAATTGGCAATCGTCGCGGCGGCCCTCGCTACGTGACATGAGAGAGAGAGAGAGAGAGAGAGAGAGAGAG
>UELV01099434.1:0-11227 GCA_900490015.1 Megastigmus stigmatizans
TATATAGATATATTCATATACACATAATTAAGATATACTTTGTAAGATAAAAGATAAGGGACAATATACATATGTTACATTAAAGATATACGCTCTTGGTCAATTTATTAACCCGAACCCGTATCACTCTACCTACTTTAAAAACAAACCCTGGATTTCTCGCGAGCATCCGGCAAACAGGGTAGGAAGAGAAAACGTTAACCCACAAGAAAGGGGGTAACGTCACAAAATTTTTTCTTGAACCAAATTCTACTATAAAATAAAGTTTCTTTTACTCGCTATATTTATAATCTCTTTCCAATAACCGTCCTGAATAAATAATACAATATATATTAGTTTTTGGCTACTGTGGCGGGAGATCGGGGGATGGTCGCGATTGGCTTGGAGCGGAGTTCTCCAGGCGTTAGGGCGTGGTCAAGGAAATAAGTTGTGAGATTGATTTAAATAGATCGATTGTTTATTAGTATCTCAAAACGAGAGAAAAAATTGCTCGCTGCACGGATTCTCGGCGACTGTCGGGGAAGGAGAGCCCGAGGAGGTTCAACGGAAACGCGAAGTCAGCCGCTGCTTGCTCCAGTGGCCGTCGTTCGATCGGCAGTAGCTGAGATAAAAGAAGCTACGACGGAAGTCGGTGTCGTGTGGGCCGAGGCTTCGTGGGAACCTCGTAGTCTTACGTGACATTACATAACATCAAATTCATATTTTCAACTAAATGATCAATTCTTTATTAGTTTCGAAATTATTATAGTTTGAGCTAAAGAGAATTATAAAATCAAGTCAGAAATTACAGATAATAATTCTTTTTTGTCTCAGTAATGTAAATTAGAATAATAATTACTTATCAATTTATAGGAATCGTTCAATTTCTTATGGCAAAATTAGGCTATAGAAAGTTGTGAAATCATCTTAGAATTTGTCAAGTATTCTTTTTATCTTAGCAGTTTGTAGGTCATTTTAGTTGATCCATTATTTTTTTCTCTTTTCAATTTTGTACAATCTTCGTAATCTTATAAAATGACTATGAATATACGTGGTTAAGATGAAAAAACCATGTTGTTCACACAAAAAATGTTCACACATATGAAACGATTCACCATAGGATTCAAGATCTTACGTGTCCTTACGTGCTATTGGCCGCCGCGAAGAGAGCAACGGAACAGCATCTCAAGGAGTTGCAGTGCTATATCCAAGGCCTACAGGAGGCCATGGATCTAAGGCTGGAGATGGTACAGAGTATCGGAGACTGGCCCAACTTTTACAAGTTGTCGAGGTTGCCACTCAAAACCAAAGATATATTGATGGATGTGGTCGATGTTTTATTCGACAGCGGATCATTTGCTATGGTAATGTATTATTAATGGTATTGTATTATTGCAACAAATTTTTTTTGACGTACTATGCGTAAAATTCGTTTTTACGCACTGTTATCGGTGCATAAAATGCTACTGTTCTATGCAATGTTCGCAAAATTAATTTTACGTGCATTTATAAATATGTACAGAATGTGTTGTTACAGTAGTAATTTAATAGTAGGGAGGTTGGAAGAGGGGAAACGGAATGTCTGTATGGAGCTATTCTCTTTAATGTCTAGCTCGATTATATCCAAAACCGACAGTACGATAAAAGATACTATATTTTTTTTTTATTTATTATTTATTTTTTAAAAGTATTTTTTTGTAGATGGGGCGGAGCTTCGCCCCTTGCACCCGCACCAGGGCCTGTGGCCTTGGACCCGCTCCGCCTCCCTTACGTTCCTTACTGCGCCGATCGTCCACATACTAATTTATGGTTTTTTCTCTTCTGCATTAATTATGTCACGAATTTTACGCATAATATGTCAAAAATAATATACGACACATGCGTATGCTTTTCATACTAGTTACATAAACTACTATAACAATGTTTCTCTGTAATCCGTTACAGGTTCACAATTAGAGGTTTCACTAGAGGACACTTCATGTCCTGTCATCGGCCATGTCCATCAAAGTCATTACTCACGAGGACATATGATGCCGAATTGAGATTTATGTCCTTCGTGGACGGAAATGTCGGTAGGTATAATTCGGAGCAGCCGAAATATATAAAATTGAATACAACGAGGCGTTGGAGGGAGATTCGCCGAAAGAGGCCGAAAAGCTGGAGACCTTACTGTTTCATAAATTATTCAGAATATACGGCCTAATTTATATGCTCCTGAATAAAAGGAGTTATGGTACCTACCGGATGAATGTAACAGAATATTACATGACGAAGAAAAATAGGATAAAAAAAAGATGTATTTCTACATCTTCCGTCGTTAATTGCGTAAGGAAGCCGTTGTTGCGTGAGCTACGCATTGTGAATGCACATATTTTTGGTGACAAGTTTGGTCAAAATCAATCTTCGTTGAATCAAAAACTTTGCAGTTTCATTGAAGAGAAGGAGAAATACTGGCCTTTACGTTTCCACGACCGGATGTGCAAAGAAAACGTCATCTGGACTGTCGTAAACGTCGGTGGTGTGCGTGGCAAGCGTGCTTGCGACCATTGAGTCGTCGTCACCATTGAGGTAAACAAAAACGAAAAAATATAAATTGATTTTAGTATATTTCTGGACAAGTAACTTCATTCTTTCAATTTTAATGATTTTTTTTAACATAAATTACCATGTCCAGTAAAGAAGACAACACTCTCAGAGGAAGATATACTCCAGGTATTGCATTCCGATACCGTGAAAATATCAGCACCAACAGCTCCAACGCTATCTCTACTGACAACTCTATCGCCGACTTCGACAACAACAACAAAAGAACAACAACAACAACAACAATACCAACTACGACAACACAAGCGCTGAACATTCAGAAGTGGCCATTGGTAGCACCATCTCGGTGACTAAGTCTGTATAGATTAAATAAAATAATACGCTGTGATTCTTCGATTAAATGTTCTAAAGCTAAATTTAATTGTAGGTAAAAATATGCACGCGTGAGCATACACAATGCTATAGGATAAACTTTTGCTCAGTCACGTCGCTGAATACAAGTTGGTGACTTCCATGTGGAAAGCGGCGACAAAAATTTCCATTTTTGTACAAAACCATAAGATCTGAAATTATAAGCTCACATTCATAAGACGTAAACAAACAATGGTATATAAAAAAAAACTTAGAATTTCGAAAATATTATAACAGACTTTAGTCATTTGAAGTTTTGTTTTTCAGGTTAAAATTTTTTTTAAACAAACAATTTTTTACTTTTAACAAAAACAATTTTTTGAATTTTTTGGGAATATTTTACTGAATATTATTTTAGTACCAGCGAGTTTGAACGCAGTTTGATGCTCCGTAGTAGCGTGCCCCCAACATCGTACGGCACCCACCGCATGAGCCACCTTACAGGTAAGGTATGGTTGTCACGAGAGACTCGAGGAATCACAAATACTTCGTCAACTAAGTTTTAAATAATAGAGATTTGGAATTCATATAACCGTTGTGACTTATATGATACGATAAGAAACACAAAAAAACCAAGCTGTAAGTAAAACATAAAAACAGGCTCACAAGTCACACATACACTTACACGCGGGAAAAAAGTCACGTATCTTGATATGGATATACTTTAAATTTGTTCCTTTGTGATAAACAAAAAATTATAATATATTTGTTATCTAATATGATTTATTTATAAAGGTATAATGAGTATACATTGTATTTCATGATTATGGCAGTAACTTACTGACTCAGTTTAGTTGTGTAGATTTCAACAGTACAAAAGTCACTTACTTAATTGTTCATACTTAGCAGATAAATCCTTACATCAGTATAAAACAAAAAATGTCAATCTTCACCTACGAAATCAGATATTTATGTCTACAAACTTAGAAATATTGCGCTCATGCCGAGCGCGATGGCAATGTGCCTCCCAAGCATGCACCAAATCTTGTATGAATGGCAAAGTCAAGCAGAAGGCACCATATGTATTTTCAAACATATGTACATATTTTCGGAACACAACTTACAACTCTCACTGAAATACAATTTTTTTACAGTTGTCCATTGCACGTTAGTACCATCCGATTCGTAATACGTTTACTCCGATCTTGTACAGTCAAGCCTCTCAGATGGTATAATCAGAATTCTAAAAATTATTTTTTTTTGTTTTTACAACTACAGATTGAAATCATCTTCTGTTTTCGTAAAAAATAGTATTTTTCGTCACAAGGCCGTGAAATCTCACGGCCTCGTGACGAACAATTGTTTTTACATCATAGCTGTACAATCAATTTTTTTCGTATGATATTTAGTTTGTAAAATTCGATTTTACATACAGTCCGTAATCTACGTACTCCATTTTTTGACGTAAAATGGCCCATTATAGAATTTTTTTATCATACGGATTAGACATAAAATCGAATTTTACGGCTATGATATAAAAAAAATATTTATTTAAACATATATTTATTTTAGATTGATAGTTATTCACTTCGTTACGTAAAAAAAAACAATATTTAAAAAAATTACTGAACCATTTTGATTTCGAAAATCAAAATCATAAAACTATTTTGGAATATTAACATACTAAATATTAGGTTTACTTGTTTAGTCGGTTTTATTGGCGACAAAACCAAATAGGATTTACTTTAGCATATACTTAGAAAACAGAATACAATAACAATACACTTTATGCGAGGGAGGAGGCACAACTCGTTTCGCATTTAAAAAAAAAACTATGTATACTTTAATTTCTATGTGTGAAATCGATGAACATAACAAAACAATAATATTTTACAATTAAAAACCTTCAATCACTCGTTCATTCACAGAAACTTCAAACGTTTATGAGTTGCTACTCGAAAAATGTAAACTGTGGTTTGAAAAGTAAAGGTTTTGTGAATGAACTTTCAAATATACGCCTAAAATCTGTGTAAAGCTATTCCTTTCATTGCGGATGATTACTCCAATATAGTATTTATGAACTTTTATGCAGTAATCCGTGGAAGAATAATCAAATAATTAGTTTAATTTAAACTATATTGAAAGAAGTATACTGAAAAGTATAAAAAGAATTTTTGAGAGCGTTACATTGTTTTATTAATGTAATTAAGTATTAGCACAGTACACATGTATTAATTCAATCGAATTAAAATCAAATAATATTTGTGCTAAAGATTTAAGTTGAAGTTAAATCGTTGGATGAAGTATATATTACAATTTCAAACATTTATCTAAAATAAAGAAGATATTGTGAAAGATAACAAGGAAGTCCCGTATATAAACAAAATGATATTAAAAACTAGTTTCACAGTCTTAATAAACATTGTCAAAGAAATATTATTTTTATAAATATAAAACTTAATAATACCTTGCAACTTAATGAGTTCCTGATCAGTGCTAAGACAAACGATGGCAAAGTAAAATTACAATCACAATAAGCGAACGAGATTCAGGATCATTGCTTTGTCGTTTAAAAAAAGTGTACTAACACAACTTTTTAAGTAAGTTGATAGTCTTCTTTTCGACTTTCATTCATATTCTGAATTCTCGTATTTATTTCTCAATCAGGAAAAAATATTGGCATACATGTATGCGCAGACAAAGCAAACTACATTTTTCATTTTCACGCCTTTATGACTTGCTTCTCTTCACAAGTCGTCGTTGCCCAGTTAAAGATACTTCAAATTTGCAACTTTTCTTTTTACCACTTTTTTAAAATTATACACAACCAACAATAGCTCGAATTCAATCAGTGCGAAAACCAGTTCATTAAACAAAAACATCAGCAAATACATTCCCTAACTTTAAATTGATTCTTTATGCTAATAATTTTTGCGTAGTATATTTATACTTGGTAATATTATTACATCAAATTTTTATTCGAATGAAATACAAACAAATTTGTAAAATACTTATTTGATTAAGAATGAGCATTGTCTTTTTAAAAGCTTCAAAGTATTTTTACTTTATTTAAAGATACTAACTCAGTTAAATGAGAACTCATCCCAAAATTGAATGCACCTCTCGAGTCGGAATATTTCCAAAAAGATCTAAACTGACCTTAATTGGACTTCCATAAAACAAAGTTCCTGGATCTCATCATAAGACCGCGTAGAAACGGTCTCAGCAAAACCTTTCGACCAGAACGTACCAACGTATTTACAAGTCTCTCGCCCAAAGCCAAAGCCTATACGAGATTCGAAGTATCCTCAACTGCGCATCTCTACATTCTCTCCTACATCCACGCCTCGACACGCAACCTCTTCCCCCGGATTCCACTTGTGGGACGATACCCCAAAGGTCCAGTGTCGGAGCCCCTCAGGCTCGGTTCGCGAGTCAGCGTACCGTTCTGCATGGCAAAGCGCGCTAGGGCAGCACGCGAATCGAGGGCGCGAGCGCGGCGTATGGCAAGCAGTGTCGACGTCGCAGTTCAAGGAGGTTCTAGCTGCATAGGCCCGAGGGGTCGACGAGTCCGCGGGCGATCAGTTCCGCCGTCGCGGGATCCTGTTTGACGGATGCGGCGGCCGCCGCGGCTGCCGCTGCCGCAGCCTGCTGGGCGTGGGGCTCGAAATGCGAGCGCACGTGAAGAATGAACTCGGTCTTGTCGGTGAAGTCGGTGCGGCACATCATGCAGTGGTGCCTCTCGGCGGAGTACGGCTGAGGGGGTGGCACCGAGCCTGGAAAGTACGCTGCCGCGTGCTGAGGTGGTCCCGAGGCTTCCAGGTGAGATCTGATAAAGAGTAAAATTTCATGATTGGATTGGAAAGGCTAGTTTTTGATCGTTTAGAGCACTTGTCTGCTTACCAACTTTCTATTTATAGATTGTTGCTAACAGCTCTGAGTACTTTGGAAGCATTTTACATTTTCTTAATTTAATATTACTTTTGTACTTTGGTAAATTTCTACTGGACGATAAGGAATACGTTTAATAGATTGATTACCTGGCATGCTGTGACCATTCCTCTCTGGTGGCCATCGCTCGTCCACATAGTTCACACGCCCAACTGACGGGTTCTTCCTTCGGCTTTTGAGTGCTGTCAGGCCGCTGATGCTGCTGTTGCTGCTGTTGTTGCGTTTGCTGTTGTTGTTGCTGCTGCTGCTGTTGTTGCTGCTGCTGTTGTTGCTGTTGCTGCTGGTCACTGTGCAAACTGGTGACCGAAGGAGTTGAGAGAGACGCTACACCCGGGCGATGGCGCAGCTTATTCATGTGGATCACCAATTTGTCTCTCCTTGCGAATGCTTTACCTGCGGTAATTATAAATTTATTATCATTGGTTTTATAAAAATTAATTGTATAAATATATCCGAGGTTTGATTAAAGTATTTATAATACTTTTCTAAACGAAACTGTAGGTATGAATATTTCATAAAATGGTGAACATAACAATATCTATTTATACATGAGGAACTGTAAAAAGCTGCATTTACCTTTAGTTAGATTTCGATTCAGTTTATAGGATCAACTGAATCGAGCTAAAGTGCTTAGTTTACAAAATCAATTAGTTTGATCTGTGCTTTAACTCAAAGGAAAATAAGAACAGTATAAATATAGTTAACAACCATACTAGAGTTAACTGGAGCACTTATAATTTTTCCCGATTCTTTCTTAATCATCGGCAAATCCAAGCGTGTTAAAATAAACCCGTTTGTGTCACGAATTTTCCAAATAAAGGACGTGTATTATCTCTATAATTCAAATCAAACATCGAATTTTCCAAATTCTTCGAGTAACTAAAGATTCGTGCTACGTCGGCTCGTCTGCACAACAAAGGCAACACGCGCCAAAAACTCATCTGCCGTTGTACAGAACACCAACACACAAGCAAACTTGACTGAATACCGTATTCTTTCGTGTCGTTTTTTTTTTTTTTTTTTGTGCTCACCGCAGACTTCGCAGGAGTAGGGCTTCTCGCCCGTGTGTATGCGCATATGAATGACGAGTTTGTCCTTGCGCGCGAGGCCTTTGCCGCAGACAGTGCAGGCGAACGCCTTGGTGGTGGGCTCGCCCGTGTTGGTCGCCTTCGAAACCGAGCCCGGCCTGATGCCGCTCGTCGTGTTAGCGTTGCGCAGTGGCTGCTGGTTCACCGTCGTCGTCTGGCCACGACTGTTGCCGAACTGGGGCTCAGCGGCGCCCGGGAACGCAGGCATCACTGCGCCCGGTCGCATCGCGGACGAGTAATCCGGCGACCTGAAATTCCAGATAACATTACAGATAGGTTTCCATAAATTAGAAGTAGTAAGATTTGCGCTCGGTTGAGACAAGCAAAACATTAAACAACCGTAATTGGAATATTGCATAAGCTGTGAGTAAATATATACTTATTTAAGATTTTCACAATAGACATATCTGAGATCAGAAGAGTTGAATTCAAACTTTAGAATTTCAAAATTTCGGTACTTTGATTTAACGAGCCGATCCATTTTTAAGGTAATCAGAGAAAATTTTTACATTTCATTGGCAATTTATCCCATTCTAAAGCTATAACAATTGAGATGTATGTAAAGAAAATATGGTGTACCAGGTGCCGATGGATCTTAGGACACGTACGCCGTCGTCGTAGCCGAGTCCGTCGTCGGGCAGAGTGAAGGTTGGATTTGGTGGCTGGGGCGCGGCTGTGGGCACAGGACCCGAGAGTAGTCTCGCCTGTGCCGCCTGCTGGGCCATGTGCTGCTGGACTGCGGCGTGCGCCACCGCGTGCGCCTCCACGTACGCCGAGCGCTGGTGGTGCTGCCCGTTAGACATCTTGTCCTTCTCGTTATTCTGCGCGACAGAAAAAATTCACGTTATACGAATGAAAGTTTCACTTGATTATATACTGGATATATATAGAAAGTTGATTTCGGTATCTGATTAGGTCGCATTTTTCTTTTCTTATCTATTCCAATATCCAACATTTACAATATGATTCTAAAGAACCATACTTTAGAATGTAATTAAATCGATTTTCAACTAATACGTTGTTAGTAAATTGCCCAGACATACCTTCTACACATTTTGAAGACTACCAAATATCATCAATTTTGTAGATAAATATTTTTTTCTTTACAAGTGACAATCAGTTAATAGTTTGCAATTCAAGAAATCATAAATGATTTTATTATTTTACGTAAGAAATAAATATTATCAAAACATATCTGATATGGTTTGCGATCAACTATAATCATCATTAAAAATAATTTCGTATGTTTTTGTTTATATACGATAGGCATATAGGTCTTTCCAATGTAAGAATATAATTTTCTGCATGACTTATTATAATTATACAGATAGTTGCCCATAATGTTTTTATAGGATTTCTCTAATACTTCAAAATTTGAAATAGACTATTTTTATTTCTCAGCATGCGTAGTGTAATTTTATTTGCATAAGTAAATTTATTTTATGACTACAGGTTAATAATTTAAGAAAAAAAATAACATCAATTACTTCAACAATCGTTACTATTTCCGATGACTCTACAAGTAACAGATAAAAAATTGGAGAAAGTTCTACCAATTAATATAATCTTTTGTAATTCGATAGGGGATAAAATTAAAAAAGCAAAAAGTATAAATACATTCAATTTATTCGTTTTCTGGGAAAAGTCTCTGAGAAATCGTTAACTTTCAAGATTTTATATGGAAAATACTCCTGTATGTCCTTTTATGTATGTCTGACAGATCAGACCACTTTCTACTTAGATACCAGTGAATGAAATCCACGCACACTTATCAACTTCATAAGCTTTTTCAGTCTTCTTATCGAGACCAAAGCAATGATTCATTGAAATTTAATTTAATCTTTATATAATAATATTTACTAATTAAAAGACCACATTTCCTTCGCTTCAACGTCATTGACGTCTTTATCTGAAAAAACTATTAGAACCAGTATTTATCTGTATAAAATAATTAATTCCTTTTACTTAAAATATGTAGGGGTTACTGCATTTTATAAAAGACACATTTTCCTAGCGTGAATAAGCACGGTATTTTTTTATAATATAAAAAATATTCGTCAGAAAATTAATACATTTTACTCACACAGAAGACCTTAAAGTTTTTCTCAAAATCAAAATTTCCAGGTGTATTGTTGTAGTTTAGATACTGCATTTTTCGACGATTAAAGAGATTTCTAAAGTTTGTTAGATTTTCCTTCACATATCATAATCGCTTTTGTATACTAGTTCGTATTTCCAGTTCGTTATTTGAAAACTCGTTGTAGCTATAAATGATTAATAAAATCAAAGTAACCGTTAGATACTTCGATTTTAAAGGATTCTTGCAGAGTATTTAATTATGAAATAAATCCATAAAATTGTTTCTTAAAGTCGCTTGATATTTTTCCAATGTACTCAAATACTATTTTGAAAAATATCCCCTATTAGTATCAACTTTTATTTTGTTCTCAGATATTTATATCGAAATATTTAATTAGCTAGATAAATAATTTACCGAAATCCAGAAATGCTATTTCGATTTTTATCTACTAACAATGAAATATATTCTATTACAGATCAGACTTCTATATATTTATTATCAATTTACTTCCAAGGTTTGAATCATTGTTCTCATAATTAACTGCGTTTTTTTACAAAGTCTCGCTCTAAATAACTTTCGGATAAAAACTGCCTTTCATTTAGAAAAAATAACAGAGAAAGCACTTAATATCTACACTAAATTTAGTGATATAAAAGGGAAAATCCGGCACACAATCCACAAAATACGGCACACAAAGTATTATCTCACATCAACAATTTTAGAAAACGAGCATGTGTCCTCCCGTTCTGTATATACACAACTGAAGGGCACAACGACAAATCCTCTGCAGCAGCAAAAAAAAACGAAAAAAGCACGAAAGTATATTGAAAGCACAATTATTGCAGAGACGGTCCGACGTATAGCACGTACTCCAGCAGCGAGAGCACCGCGGAAAAGAATAGCGGAGGAGGAGCTCGGTCTCGCGGAGCGTGCAGAGCCATACTCGCGCGCGGGCGCTAAACCTACGGCAGCGCAGCAGCAGCTGCCCCGCGGCATCGTGCGGCGATCTACGGCCGTCGATGCGCCGCCGCGGGGCTGCCGCTGCTGCTGCCGCTGCTGCTGGCTCTCTCTCTCTCTCTCTCTCTCTCTTTCTCTATAGCTGCAATAACGAGCGCCGAGAGAAACAAGGCCTCGCGCTGCTATGGCTTATAGCTCGGGCTCTCTGTGTATACTCCGGCCCAGCTCTCGGATCTTTCTCACGAACGACAGAGAGGGAAGGATGCTGCTGCTGCTG
>UELV01099435.1:0-16442 GCA_900490015.1 Megastigmus stigmatizans
TATTTAAACATAACTTAAGTAATTTTAATAAATAAATTTCAAACACATTCTTTAAATTTTATATTAATCTCTTACATTCGAAACTACTTATACAAAATTTAGTTTTTTAATCAATATACAAAAATTATTTGTAAATCTCTTTAAAATTTGAAAATTTATTTAACAGTTTTCAGGTAAAAATGAATTGAATTTTTTAATTTTTTCATATAAAATCGCGTTTGTAGTAAAACGTACATGTTTTATAGATTCTTAGTCATGATAATGTTGTACTTCTTTAAAAGAAATACTTAAAAATGAATCTATTTAATCAATTAATCATATACCTTACTACAACATAATCAATAAATTTTAAACATATATTAATTTATCAGATATTTTAGAATCAGAATTAAAAAATTATATTCTGAAAGTATTTGAAAATAAAACTAAAATGAGATGTCAAACATGAAAATTCATCAAACCATTCTTTAATTAAAAATATTTAAAAAAACTTAAAAATCATAGAAACTCAAATTTCTTAAAAACTTATTAATTAAATGTTTAAATATATATATATATATGAGTATAAAAATACTATTTATATATAAAATTTTGAAAATATTAGAGCAGTGTTACTCCTGTTATCGAATGCCATAGAAGATTGATTTTTTTCATAATATTTTATCAATAACAAATCGTAATGCATGAAAATATAGCAAACTCATGCTAATTATACTCTTAATAATTACATAAATTTTCAAAAGGATTGATAAAGAGATTCTAAAGTTATAACCTATGTTTTAAAAAGTGACATTTTTCAAAATAACAACAGAATGACGCCAATTATTTTGAAAAATAAAACCTTAAATTGTACGTAATTGAATGTTCTTTCAATTGTAGATTGGAATTTTTTTAAATATTAAACTTGCAATGCGAAAAAAACTAAAAATCAAAAAGTCATTTTCTTACATAAAACAAAAGAAAATCGATGAGTCTTAGAAATTATTTTTCTGTCGCCATCCCACAAAAAAAAGTTTTTCTTAAAAATAGTTAATTTTTGTTCTAATGATGTTAAAAACTGTTTTTAAGCATTTTTGAAAAAAAAAACTTTTATCTCATCGATACAAAGCTTACTCTGTGAGGAAGCAATACAAGATGTGTGTTTAAAATTGAACGAGTAAATTAGCTATACATCTTAAGGGGAAGTTCGAGCTAGAATCTCGCAGATTAGCCGTCAATTTACACAATAACAAAACAATAACTACGTCAAAACTTTCTGGAGCGCCAGAGCAATTGGTAATATAAATACCCTGTTTAAAATATCCACCTGGATTTCCAGTTGGAATTCCAGGTGAAAATCCAAGTGGATTTTTTCATCAGAGTATGATTATGCAAGGCGCTGTACTGTTGCCCAATTCTTGGAACTCGCAGTGCACGGAGGACAACGCGCACGTTTGTCCTCGTCGCCATTACTATTGTGCATCGCGTGTTCCAAGAATTAGAAAAAAGTACAGCTCCAATACCACGTGGAAGTGCATAAATATTCATATTGACAACGGCTATGGCGCTCCAGGACGTTTTGGCGTGGTTATTGTTTTATTTTTGTGTAAATTGACGACTAATGTGCGAGGTTCTAGCTCCGAGCTCCTTTTAATGTTATGTAAAACAAATTAGCTTTGTTAAAAGTATTACTATATGTATTGAATTTAACACAAAAACTACAAAATCATGTGTTTCCAGGAAAATTATTTACACAAAACACTAAATTTTCAACTTACTGGTACTTATACCGGTATTTGAAGTCTCAGACTAATTTGTAATAATTCAACAACTTATGAAAGATAATCCAGAAGGTGAGATGCGCTATATAATTAAAAAAAAAAATATTAAATACTGAATCTAATACAATACCTAATAGAATAACCCATATGAGCACCTTAATGATTTATGAATAGTCCCATACTTTTTTTCCAATAGTCAATTAATCCAACAACCCAATAATTTGGATTTAACGTAATTTGTTTCTGGGCGGTGTTCACATTGCGGATACAAAATCCAAACCTCCAGGGTAAACCTTTTTGAAATTTGGAAAAATAATTAAATTAAAAAAAATTGTGGTCTTTCAAAGTTCCTTTGTTTACGGCAGACCCTAGTCGTTTTCAAAGTTATATACGGTGTGCCGTCACACGAATTTTTAAACGTCTACATGTTCTTTAATAATTACAGTTCTAATTTCCAATAATTCAATAAGCAATAAACCCAGTAGCGATTGATTGTTTGTAGTTTAAAAAATCATATCACTCTGATAGAAAATTGATCGATTTGACTGGTGAAGCATGCAGTTCTTAGCTGATTTCAGCAACTGAAATAACCACCAATAATTTGCTTTAAATTTGTTGAAAATCCGGTAACCCTCACATTCTTACATATTAAAATACATTATAAGTTTCTCTACACATAACATTACTGCGTTGTAAAAACGTTATATTTACATCTTTTACAGAAGTGGTCATTCACTGGTGACGGATCTTTTACTGATAGATACAGTTACCCTATTAAGTAGATACATGCCGGGTATGGCACGGCACGTTTTATTACATTTGACAAGTATCAACTTGTTTACAACATCTAGGTCATACAGAGTATCATTTTTGTGGTTACACTGTAAATGCAAGTGTGTAAAAGTACGCGTTTGCGTCTCAGATTTTACACACTAGGAAATGTGTTGCCTATGTTTAATACGAATAACTCACATGCAAGTGTGTAAAATCTGTGACACAAAAGTGTTACTTTAATACACGTGGATTTGCCGTGTAGTCATTATAAAAAATTATTTAAGGCAGTGCACCGGGCAACCCGATATTTTATAAGTTTTTAAAATGTCTTCTATTTTTTTTTTAATTAAGTGTCATTTATACGAAAATAGTGCGTCAAAATTTATTTGTTCGTTTATATATTATTCAGATTAATACTATGAATCTCGTGCAAGCATTTAATCAGAGTAATAAATATGCTATGATCATAATATATATGTATGTATATACATATATAGTAATACAATCTGCATAAAAATGTATGTTACACTTTATTTATTATGTTGTTTAGACATGCAATGCACAATATGTATTTGCATTACACTATTAATTTATGTTTAAGTCTTTTAAGGTAATAAGTTTACATATACATAATTTTTCAATATTATAACTGGCTTATGGCAGTAATATAAAAAATTCTGACAATCCATTTATTTTTAATATAATATTAAGTATTTATTATTTACATTTGCATTAACTATAAAAATTATTGTGTCATATAAAAAAAGTTTTTCACAGACTCTTCCAAACCGCAATAACACGCATCGTTAATGAAAAAATCAGAAAACCCGTTTTGAAAGAAAAATGAAAAACAATTTTTAGGTCTATTCCCACGTATAAAGAAAAATGAGACTTGTTAAGATCAAAATCAGTGCAGGTGTATTGTAAGAAAGTACGGGCCCCACGTACTGTAACTGCATGTACGCGTGTACGGAACATATACATCATGCCAACAAACGCATAGACGTATACATAAAGTCACGAACGTAAACTGCGGGGCATTTTGATTCTCAGAAGCTCGAAACATGTTTTTTCTTTAATCGCCGTTACGCTAACTATCTTCTCACCATTATCACATATAATTTCCATGATGATGTTTTTGAAATTATCACATATCCTTTTTAATGCACACTGCTAAACCGTCAATAAATAAAGTCTGTTTACGCAATAATTACTCAAAATCATGAAATGCTCCATATTCCCATATATTCTATGCTTTGTCATACTCAAGGAACTATCATAGGAGCGGTCGTGTGAAATGGTTGCGCAGCTGTCGCAAGATCTAAAAACTCATTCAGCATCATAAGGAAATCAAGTGCGATTTCGAGCGAACAGCACACAATAGGCCGAATTTATAACCCATCCAGCTTACAGAGGCCTCGGCAAGAGGTCATTCTGTCAACATAAAAAAAAAAGAAAAAAAAACTCGTCCACCTCCCCCGCAGCCTCGGCATGGCACGGCACGTATTATTCCCGCTCGAAATCGTCAGCGGGAGAAAAGAGCGCATAAGCGGGTCTCGGCTTGTCGCTCTTGCGCCTATACAGAGCGCTTACACACACTCTCCGAGGCAGCTCGGCTGCGATTTGGCCTTCTCTCCCCGTCGCGGTGGCCACTGCCGTCGCCGTCGCCGCCATCGTGCAACGATCTTAACACAATCACTCGCGGCGGCTCGGAGCCCAAGCTTGCTGCCGTTGCCGTTGCGGCCGCCGCCGCCGACGCCGCCGTTGCCGCTGTCGAGAGAGTAAGAGTCCCCACCGGTGAGTCCCACCCGGTCTCGTTTGCCTCCGTTCCCCACCTCTCGGCTCTCTCGTGAAGGCGCGCGCGCTCGCAGCCGTTTTGAGCTACGAGGACTCGGCAGTATCGTGGCCCGCAGTTAGACCGAGTCCGTTCGCGCATTCGCATTAATTTTGTACAACACACCGTGGTGAGGGACGGCCGCAGGAAGAAAGAGAGAAAGAGAGAGAGAGATCGCGCGCGCGAGACGGAGAGCGAGATTGAGCGAGTGCCCGCGAGACCGGACTCTGTCTCCGCTGCAGCTGCAGCATACAGTTTCCTGTGCAAGGACCAGTAGTACGTGTGAAAGGACAAGTCCGCGCGCGAGCGGACAGTAGCTCTCCTTTTTCTTTTGGGTTCCTACGATTCCGCTGGAAATATCTTTTTTGATCGTTCGCCAATCGTTTGTTGGCTTTGGTCGGGAATTCGGCCTCGCGCGCTTATAGCTCACCGTGTATACTGTAACGATCACGGCGCACAGTGTCGGACTCGCGTTCGCGGAGATTTGAAAAGCCCGCGGTAATAGAGTGACGTATAGCATCATATATACCCCGGGGAGAGAGTGAGTCGCAACTGCATCATCGAGGAAGGATCTAAGACAGAAGAGGAACTTCAGTGCGGCTGTACAGCGGTTAAGCCAAAAAGAGAAAGAGAAAGAAAAGAGAAGGAAAAAAGAGAAAGAAAAGAGAAAAACTGCCCAAATCGGCTCACCATCGGTCCACAATTTCTTCTTTCACCGAGGAAAAAAAGGAGAAGGAGCGGAAAAAAGCGCCGTTTACGTAAGGAGCGCCGCTCGCATTATATATCACGTAAGTTTCATAACTCGACTCTTTCGAGTCTCTCTCTGCTTTCGTCCAGCGCGTGCGCGCACCAGCGCGAAAGCGATTTTAAATCCTTGTTGTACACACATGCGCGCACATCACATAATATATATATACTCGGGCAATCGCGCGCGGTGAAACACGCAAATAAGCCCAACGTATGTGACGTTTGGCAATTTTGCAGAAACACGATTCTCTATAGCGGGCGTTTAACGCAGAAAGGAAGGAGGATAAATGTACAGGCAGCCGATATAAAGGAACGAGGCAGATATCGTATAATATTCGTGGAGCTCGCGGGGGGGGGGCAATATAATGCAGCGGGAAGCCGCCGCCGCCGCGTGTCCTCGTGGAAAAGAGAAACGCGCGCGTTTCCTCGAGCGTGTATACTCGCGAGGGCCCGTGCGGCTGTCTACACGGACTAGCGCGCGGCGGAAAAAGATATAGCTGGCAGCCGCGAGAGAAAGAGAAAGAAGTGCAGCGCCGGCGCGATACCGCAAAGTACTTTTAGTTTTCTTACGCCTCGGCGGACCTTCGATATCTCGCTCGGGCTATCCGCTCTTCGCTCCTTTCTTTCGCTTTGCATTTTCGCTTGTACCGTTCGATCTCTTTGGCGGCGGCGGCCTGTATACAGAGCCTGTAGACTGGCGATTCGCGAGCGCGCGCTCTCTTACGGAAATCGGTTCGTTGCGTAATCGCATCGTTTGTGTTCCTCTCTCGTTGCGTGTATATATTCGCGTGCAGGCTTTTTGTCAACGGGAACGCGCTCGAGACCTCGATCGGACGTAGTTATGGTATAAAAGGTGCGTGCGTGAATGCGTACACACACACATATATATATACACATATTACACGCAGCTACGTTCTTCCACATTGGAAAAGCGCTCTATACGCGTATTTGTATGTTAATTGATTTATTTTTCTTTTCTCCCGTCGGTCGCGCGGGGGGCATAATGAAATTGAAATCTTATAGAAAGTATTATATATACGCGCACGGCTGCGGCGGCGGCGGCGGCAGGCGAGTGAAAAATAAATAATTAACGCGGTTTATATAATCACGCCGCGCGGGAGCGTTACGCGAGGGATATCTGGGCGCAGTGCGTTAGCGCGGTATAGCTCGCGTGCGCAATTGGACTGCGCTACTGCTGCACAGTATTTTTTTTCTCTTTCCTTTCTTTTTATGTGTCGGAAAGCGGGCACAAACGCCTCGGTTCTTATATACTTGCGTTATATTGTCGAAAAAAAAGAGCGAGAGATATAGAAGTGCAGCAGGTAGCAGAGAGTTTAATAAGGAAAGAAATGGCGGGGTGCATCGATAAAACGGTTATGGCTGTGAGAGAAAGAGAGAAAAAGAGAGAGAGAGAGAGAGAGAGAGCGAGAGCGAGAAAAGGCGGTATTACGGTATTTATATGAAATTGCGTAAGGTATATATAGAGCTCCGGGCATCGCGCGTGCGCTACCGCGAGAATTTCGTTATTTTTCAAAACTCATAAAGTAATTGTTGGCGGGCCTCCTTGCACAATGTGGTCGTTCCTTCGCATCCAGTCGCGCGCGGCGTGTTATTCAAAACTGCCCGTCCGCCTAGGCCCGCGTATACGATTCCCACGCGCAGCTCCAGCTGTGACTTATAATACTCCGCGAATCACCGTAACCGCCCGCTGTACAGTCCCTCCGTCGAACAAACATTGACGCGAAGGCTGTCAAGAGCAGCAGCAGAGAGAAAACGAGCATAAGAAGCCAACTTTCATCAAACGGCGCTCGATCATTGTCGCGTAAAGTCGCGCGCGGAGGCGAAAATATATAAATAGTTCGCGCGGGAAGGCGCGAATAATGGCGATTCTCTCGGGCACACAAACAAAGCGTGAAAACCTCTTGGCTCGAGGCGGTGTCGACGGCGGTTCACCAATTATACACGGCGCGTGGCTCGTCCTGTACAGCTAAAACGGTACCCGACCGGTGCACCTTACCGGACTCTTTCGCAACTGGTGCGCCGAGGCAACGGTACGCCAGCGGCGCGGGGAATCCGGGGGGCAAAAGGCGCGTCAAGGGATTCGTATATACGCCACCGAAATGACAAAATGCTGCAGCTCTTGCCGCGAGGCGATCGTAAAGCTACGCGAGCCGCGTCCTTTTACCGTTGCACTTTCTGGGAAAAGCTGCGGACGTGCGGCATCGGCGGCGGCATCGGCGATAAGCGCAAGTGCATAGGGCCGCGCCTCCTTCCAGCTTGCTTTTATTCTCTCTTGGGTGCATACCGGCGTCCAAGCATACGCTTATAATATCCTTCCTTTCCGTGCGCCGCGGCGGGACTTTTTGCGCGAGAAGATAGGTAGGCCGTGGACGTTGTTCGTAACTGTCGGCCTGATCTCGCGTTCGGTTTGCGTAACTGGGAGGACAAGTTTTCGACTCTCTCGTGCTCTTGGAGCTGCGGTCAACATATAGTCTTGCATAGTTGTCTCGTCGCACGCGGGATATCCACGTCTACTCACATTTAACGCATGTATATATATATATATATATATATACACGCAAGAAACGAGTTTATTTCGGATATATATATATATTATACCTGGACATTGATAAGTTTTGTCCTTTGGGTCGCTATATATAGGCTTTTTTTTCATTAGTTGCGTGCGCGCAGTGCCTGCAATGCTTTTGTGCTCGCGGCTCGTTTTCTGTCGAAATTCTTGCATTACAGCGCCTAGACCTGTACATTGCAGTATTATACCGCTTGAATAAAAATATCGCTAGTTCATAACTGCACATTTGTCTGTTAGGTTCGAGTTTGAGAATGTAACGTGTCCAGTCAAAAGCTGAATAAATTAACTTCAACATCACTATTGCTGAAACCGTATACAGCTTTGTTATTATCAGAATTAAGAGAAACGTATGGGCAGTAAAAATATATTATTATCTTACGTTTTATTAGTGCAAGCGATGCGTCAATTCAATTACCGAGACTCAAACGTTGAACCTTATTTCTCTTTTTATCAAAATTCGTCCGAGCGTTTCCTGTCTTCATTTATATCATGAGGGTTATTACCGTTTTCGTACCCAAAAACTGTATAGGCATCGTGCATGGATGAATTCAGACTTTTTTATTGGTAAATATTATCTGTCGTTAAACGCCAGCGTGGTAAAGTGACAGTTCTGTATATGAATTTAAAATAAGTTCGATAAATTAAAAGCATTTCAACATTACTCCGTAAAATAAGCATTACGGAATAGTTTATAAACGTGCACTTTACTTAAAGATAAGAGCATTCCATAAAGTTGGACAAAAGTTCATTCGGTTCGTGATGCAGCGAGAGGCAAGTGCATTTTCTATTAATAGCTGGCGAATAAATATGACAACCATAGTCAGAATGCTTAGACTGGTTTGCCTTAAGGCAGCCAGAAAATTGTCAAATTTAATGCAAAAACGTCAACTTTGCGGTTTATACAAGCTTTCTATCATGCTTATTATTACCTACGAAAACATTCTCAATTGATAATATTAAGTTGCCCCAGCATAACCGCGTATTTTACTCGTGTTGCAAAATGAAAAATTGCTCAATCATTGGAGTATTATAAAAGTGCGCCGATAATAATTATTGCATTACTTCGATCTCGGTTTAAAAGTAAATGTATATATATATATATTATTACACATTGAAATTTTACAAGAATGGCAGGCAACTTTAACCAGAATAGCGCATAGTAATGTTAGTCTCGCTCCAATTCATAGCGGTTCATTAATATTGCTGAATTTCATGATTAAGGAGTTTTGATCGTAAAAAGCCGGCTTGGTTATTCATCGAAATTTATTAAGATAAGTTGCAACGACCAAAGACTCTTTTTACGCGATTCACCAGCTGCAGGTGCATTTCACACCTCAGCCTAACTTGACCACGTCATTCTGGCAATATTATTGCACGAAAAGAGCGCACTATTTATTTATTTCCCCAAGGAGCGAACCGCCGCGAAAATCGCGCTCGGAGCGCTATATACGCATATAAGATATTGTGCAAACTTATCTCACTAAAATTTTGCTTTCTTTTCCACCTCTCTGAAAAAAAGGAAGAAGAGGGAGAGGAGTCAGTTGAGGCAGTAGACGCAGAGAAGCTTCATTACGGAGTAGTAGAACATACATCGGCTAGTGGGTGTTGGTGAAGTGAATCTCGAAAGAGAGGCATCGCACGCAGAGAGAGAGACACACTACTTTTGACGGACGTCAGTGAGCAGAACTACGGGGGCCGCGGGGTAAAGAATAGAATAGAATAAATAATCGCCGCGTGCAACCACTGAGCAAATTAGTCTTTGGCTCGTGCGCGACATTAAGGATGACGAGGATTTTGCACGGCGCTACTATGGAAACATGAAGAAGACACAGGACACACAGCAGCAGCAGCACCAGCAGGATCGACTATTGCCCGCCGACCATACATGACGTAAGTCTTCATTTCTTTTTTTCCTTTTTGCCGCGCAGCTATATATTCTGCCTCGGTCTCGCTGATTATATCGCGATGATTAGGAAAGTTTCTATTTTTAAGAACCAGTTGCGCGGTGAATTATTATTTTTTCCATATTACGAAAAGGATATAAATTTTAGCGCATTTCCGGAAAGTGGCAGGCTGTCGGTCAAAAATCTGGTACTTTTTGGTTTTTTTATTCATTTTTTGGTTTGATGGAATGAATTATTAGATTTGTATTCGAGCGCTGTAAAAGACGGGGTAGCGCAGGCATTTTTTATATTATGAATCATTTATGTATTCATAATATTATAAGAGAATACAATATGACTTCATATGCACATTACCATTTATATTTCCGCGTGTAAAATGATACTTACTCTTTAAAATAAAAAAAAAAACTTGATTTCCTATTTTATTTTAGTTCGTCTAAATCGATTAATGGATTTTTTTTTTTTCATTCAAAAAATTAGCATTACATTGTGTACGCTTGCAGGGCTATTCAATAACAATGACGTTGATAGGTTGATTTTTTAACGCTTATTTACATTTTGATTGGAAAAAAAAAAACTGTCGGATCTTATTTCGCGCCGCGCAGATAAACAGTGCGTAAAAAAACTTACAATTGCAAATTTCATTTCAGTGAGCGCATTTTAATTTTAGATTCAATGCGCTCGACGTGTTTATAATTCTTTTTAATAAATTCATATATAAGTAACGGACAGTTTCACAAGGAAAATAATACAAGTTATTCAACTGCGGTACAGAGTCTGTTATATTGAATTATGTATACAATTTTCCCTTTTTTTCAAATGAGAACAAACAAACATTGATTTGCGATTGTGTACAGTGTTATAATGAGAATTTAGTAAAGTAATGCTTTTTAATGAAAAGAGGGAAGAAATTAAAACTGTAAATAACATTTAAGATTACTGTTGACAGTAAATGCTGCATGTTACGCTAGTGGCTCGATGTTGTAACATTACAATGGAGACATTATTATGAAATAATTGTAGGTTCATAAAAAGTTACATAGTTTAAGAAGTGTTTATGTTTCATAATGCCGGCTTTTTGTAGACATTAAATGATTTTTTACGGGTCCCTAAATTAAATTAAAAAACACAATGTTACAATATAAAGATACATATTTTCTCAATTGAATGGTAATGCAATACCGAATGCTTTGTACTCTTAATAAATAAAATCTATAATGATATTAAAACGTACTTCAATAATTAAAAATGTATATACTGTAATTGAGTAAATAGTAAAGGAAACTTTTTTTTTATTTAAATTTCTGGAAATAATTCGCTGAATAAGCATTCGTACAATACCTATCTGTTTCTTAACTTAATCAATGCATATTTATTTCAAATACGTACTATCTATACGTACGCGTAATTTAATTCCTCACTTCACTATGCACATACTTTAATTTGAAATAAATACTTATGCAAAGAAATCTCTGCTCTCAAATCACTCTGAAAGTATATATTTGTACAATGTCAGCCACGTGCCCAGAGGAAAAAAAAAGTGAGAAGCAAGAGTGTATACATCTTAAATCTTAAAAAGAGTTTGTAAAAGAACAAATATATAACCAAGTGTACCTGAGCGGCGCGTGCGGATGTTTATAATACAATACTCGCGTTGATTAGCGTGCAAAGAATGACCCGCCCAAGTGTTTACCAAACCTAATTGGTAATATATATATCTACTTCTGGTCCTCTCGAATGTGTCAGATTACCGAGCAGCATATTTTGATCGCTGAAACATTGAAAGTGTACATTTGATTAATCGAAATTAATCTAACTTGGCTCAAGACACGCGAGTTTGCAATATTCGAAAAGTTTTATTATACATATACATGTAGCTAAGAGAAAGCAGTCCAAAACACTTGTTTTATATATATATATGTATACAGATTTACATTTTTGAATGTATTTTAATATTTGTTTAATTATGCTCTTTATATAATACTGCTCGTATATATAAATTTATGTAAAATCTAAAACTACTTTTATAAATTACAAAATAAATATATATATATATAATAGATTTGTGTATTGACTCGATCTATAGAGATATGCGCGAGGATAAAAAGGAAGTAAAAAAAAAATGAAATTTCCTGAAACGCGCGCCTACATGATTCATTAGCATTTCGAGTTTGCTTTTCGAATTCCGTGCGCTTTATCACTGCGCTTACGCATACATGGAGCGCAAAAGAGAGCGAAAGCATAATATTTTCCCGTGCTATGATAACGAGAGATTTTATCGAGCGTTGCCCCCCGCGGCCGCCGACGAGGAGAAATTTTCGATCGCCTCGGCGCAGCGTCTTTAGCGATGTCGACCTCCAGCAGCAGGCAGCAGCAGCTCAAATAGCCGCGCGCGGTTGGTCTGCGCTCGAGAGCAACCGGCGTAGTCGCGAGCAGTTTTATTGGATCGTTAAGCCGCGGGGAGAGGGCCTTCAATCTATCGATATTGTCACTTTCGACTTTCCTTTTCCCCCCGACATAATTAAGTCACAAATTGGCTCTTGATAAGGTGCGCGGCCGCTGCTCGTCACGATAGTTTCGGCGTAAGGCAACGTATTTTCCGGATCAATGTCTCTCTCTCTCTTTCTCTCTGCACCTTCACGCGGCGTTTTCACTAACTATTTTCAAGGTCGATGGGTAAATACCTTTCGGCCGATCACTCGTTGATCGTCGCGGTCGCTGATCGCTTCGACCTGACCATAGCTGTTGTCGCGCGTTCTGCTGCGATGCGTGCAGGGCACAGGGCCGCATTTGTCTTCGGCTCGAACGCCTTTATGTACGACAAAGCCCTTGAGATATTTTCGACATGATATGAATATGAGTATATACATTCATTTATATTACAGTGCATTCTCGGAAGTTGAATTACAATCGAGTGCTTTATTTATAGAATTTGAAAGTAATAGCGTTAATTGTATTGATCGCATATTTCAACCATATTTTGAAATAGGATCAGAAACAATGAAATATGTACAATTCTGCTATCTAATATGGAGAATTAATTTTATTTTAATCAATAATATTTGTACATAAATGTCGTTTTATTTTAAATCCCGTTTCTTAAAAACTGATTTATACAAGTTTTTAGATGACTTTTTTGTGTTACATATGGGATTGTGAATCGGTAGACGAAAAAGGATTACTATTTTTCTTTTGTATTCGACCAATCAGGTTTTTATAACAGTTTTTAAATATATATTATTTTCGGTTGCGACCGTTAATAAATTGATTTTCAAGTCCATTAAGGCAACGTCGATATTCAAAAGAAAAATAAAAAGAAATTTTTTTCCGAATATTAACTTGATATACTATTATACCTTAAATAAGATTTTGCACGCGTCGAAATACCTATTTTTATCGTTTTCCCTTTTATCTCATGCTGAAATTCTTCAACTCAAAACAACTGCTGACATTATAAAAAAATCCGATCCACTCGTAAACACGACATTAAATAAAGTATAATCTAGTGACCGTGACAAAATGCAGTCCTTTTTCACAATCACTTTTTGCATAGTCGGATATCTGCGCTATAAAATTCGGAGAAAGGTTAAAAATAGCTAGTCTTATAGGTACTCCAAATTTTCGTAGCACAATTATTGTTGTAGGTATGACTTAGCTATAAAAAATTCGATGAAATTACTAATAAATGAATTCTTTTTCTCGATAATGGATCAAATGCACGTGCGAACTGATGCGTTTTATCTTTTCATCTTGAAATATAAAGAAGCGCGCACAATAAAAGCATATGCGACACAATATTTTTATACTTCTCATTCGTAGAAAGAGGCGTAAAAAAGGCCATAGGCGAAGGATTCCGTAATAAAACCTGCGGGTTTTTTTTTCGCTGCGCCGCGCGAATCTTCGACATCAGAAAAATGAAAATATATCGCGACTCGGAAACCCGTTTTCGATATAATTCGGAATAACAGCACCCGGACGAGAACCGCTGCAAAAACTAATACAGTCTCCCCAGTGAGAGACGCGATCTATTACCGATTAAGTCAAAAGCGAGCCGCGCGTTGGTTGTGTCATTTAACCGGAAATCGCATTGGCCCAGGCTATCCTTTAAAAATGCCGTACGACCGGGCTAAATATTGAATGGGATACGTAGTGAAAAAAAACGCGCGCCCATTAGGCTGAAAGGCAAATTAGGACTCGACTTTGTGTAAATGTATATAGCCATGAGCACGAAGGCCGACCGCGTGCAGACAAGTAGAGCAGTGCTCTCGAGCGTTCCCTTTTTTTTAAATTTATTTTCGTGCTTTTCGACACTTTCCATTTCAGCTCTAAAACTCGCTCGGCACTACTTTTTTTTTTGGCGAGTTCCTGCGATATAAATAGGTGATTTGTATGCGGCTTTTAGGAAGTTGAAACTCATTACGGCGGTAATGAAATTTTCGAAACGTATACCTATATATAAGTGTTAGGGATACGGTATTTATTTAAATATAATTCTTAAAATCAGTAAAATTTGAAAATTATAACGTGATAAATTAGTTAGAAGTTTAAATCGGTATAAAATTGAAAATGGGTAGATTATATTACACGGCGATTGAGAAAATGGATTAAAATTCGAGAGCTATTATTACAGTTTTAGGAATTCAATGTAGCTTTGGTAAATAAAATGAGCAACGCTAAAAAGTACAACGTTCAAAGTGATGTAAAACAACAAGTAGACTTATATGTACACATCGCATATTCTATGATAATGTAATTGGTCCTCGTGACATGAATTTTCATACCTAAATTAGATTATTAAACTTAAGTCAAGTCCGTAGGAAAACAGTATAGAAAAGGTTGTACCAATAGAGACTTGCATAATGCATTACCGGTTCATTAACGAAACTAATAGCCCAAAGAGATAGAAAGAGAAAAGTGCAATTATTCGAAACTGTACAATTATGCGTGCATATTTCAAATTAAAAAATAATCCTTAATTGCTTTATTATACGAAAAGTCTGTTGGAACTTGGATAAACATTTTGCCCCGCGCACAAACAAGGACAATTCTCGGTACAAATATAAATAGTCCTTTATAAAAGGCACAAAATGTTCTTTCAAAGTACAAGCGTAAAGGGGGCCTCAGTTCAGTTATAATACGTATATACCCATACAGACGGATTCCGAGGAATACACACAGACACACATATACAGAGAGAGGCTGGCTTATTCTTGCTCACTAGCCCATTATGCCTTATACATACACATAGACACCGTATGAATACCATGCGACCGAGAGCCTGCACGAGCGATTCCCGAGTACTTTCATTTCTCTCGCTTTTCTCTGACACAATCCAGGCCGTTACACTTTCCTCCGCGCGCGCGCGCGTCGAGCTGGAGAGGGACCAAGACGGAGAGAGAAAGAGAGAGAGACTGCAGAACGGTGAGGGCAGCCTGCGCGCACACCGAGTATACATAGCGGCAGCGGCAGCCCACGAGAGAGTGAGATACGCTATCTAAAAAGGCTTTATATATACGTACTCTCGTTTTCGATGTGGCTGCGGAGCTCGATCCAAGGCGCGCGCCTGCCTTGTCTGCCTGCCTTTCCTGTGCCCGGCCGCCGCCGCCGCCGCCTGTGTGCCTGCGATTCGCTCTACCGTACCGTAACGATCGTCCGATATTTCGATTTCGATCGTTACGTATTATCTTGATATAATATTACGATTTCTGCGAGAAGGAGTATGCTGGACCATATTCTCTCTCTCTCTCTCTCTCTCTCTCTTTCTCTTTCTCCTTGCCTCCTTCCGATATATACATTTCGTTGCCATAACGCCGCGCGCAGAACGGACCACCCCGTTCCATTCGACGTTTCATTATCTTAATGGCATTGTTGAAGTCGATCTCGCTTCGTTGTGCATATATATCTGTTTGTTTCCTATATACGTATATAAGGAGGTCGTAAATTTTTAGCCACGGTCCGCGATTAGGAACTATGCGCTCTCGCGTGCTTTATGTGTGTGCTCGCGGACTCGTTATTTAAACCTTGTCCGGGTGTGCATATATAGGTACCAATGATATTTTTTTCCTTTTCTTTCCTTTATGTTTCCGCGCCTGCAGTAGCTTATAGGTATGTCTATTGGTTTTGCACGATTATGCACGGAGAAAAATACTCTCTTTAAAATTACTATAATCTTCACTAATGGCGAGACAGAGTCAAATTATGAGAAACTTTACAGTAATTACAAAACTTATTAGCATACATTCAATAATTAACGCAAGTTCTGACACTGAAAAATGATTAGAGTAGTAACTAAAAATTGCTAACGTGTATACTAAAAATTATACGCAGTAAAATTTCAATAACTTTATTTTTTAATTTAGTAAATAATATTATGAATTTTGCTAAACAGTATTATAGTTAAGTATATTATAGTAAAATCAGTTATTTATATACTAAAAAATATTACTTTTGAAATTGGTATACCAAGCTTTTAATATTTGATATAAAGTATAGTAATAATTTAGTAAGTAGATGCTAAATCTATGTTTTCATTTGTTCAGAAATCGCGAATATATGTAAAGGCGCTTCGCGATTGTTTTTATGAAGGTCATGTGACGACAAGCAGGTCGAGTCGACCAGGTTCCTCGAGCATCAACAACAACACTATACTCGCCTAACTCGTTGAGTCTAAAAGCGCGGTTGCCGGTTAACCTATAACTTTTGTGATCGTGGTAAAATTTTTCAGAATGAAAAAGTAGCACTTGTGGAAGTCTCCACCAGGCGGCTACGGACTTTCTGCACAGCTTATGACGGTTCTCGCAAGTGGTGAGAAATTGACTCGGTTAGTATATAAG
>UELV01099437.1:0-17087 GCA_900490015.1 Megastigmus stigmatizans
ATAGCATCAGCGTTTTCCAGCGTGGTGAAAACGTGTATAACATGAGAGGATGAACCATTTATATATAAACGTCTGCGATTTCATTGCGACTCTTGCGTATCGTGGTTATTATTAATTTGGCAATTTTACGTTTTTACAACGATAATAATCCATGGGATGGACGCAAAACGCCAAGACGCCCATATAGAGATGCTTAAGACAGCGTTTCGAACGATCCGTTGTTTCCTTCTACGCTCGTTTTACTTTTCTTCCTTAATTAAGCAGTATGAAATTTAGTAATCATCGATCTAACGAAGCGTTTCCCTCTGTTCAATATTTGAACACCCGCCAATCTATTGTAAATTGCACGAGTCTAAATGAATTCGTGTGATTTTGTAAATACGACAATTAATGAAAAGTATGCGTGCGGATATCATTAGTTATGATTATTGCTTATCATTAGTTATGACAATTATTATTACTATTATCATTATTATTATTACGTATTATTATTTGTACAAATTTTATGTTGCAATATAAAATAAATGATGAATTCCCAGTTATCCTTGTTTTATTATTTGCCTTGACTATATTTAGACATTTATAGCTAACGATATAGTAGTGAGTCGTATAATACAAATTGTTAAAAAATTACGGCTTGTTATATTAGAAGAGTACCGTAATTATGTTAAAAATAACGATTCAATCATCAGTGCGCTGTTTATCAAACCATTGTAATTGTTGCTCAGTACAATTAAACGCTCTCTCCAACTGATATCGTTTAAAACCAATTACAAACTCATCAATCGGTAAAGAAAGATCTTTGAGCGACTAACGATATACTCCATTTAACGGGACGAGGGAAATTGAACAAGGAAGATTCAATCGGCTTTCTAAAAGGAAAGAAGAAAAAAAAGGGAATTAGTATAGGTAGACGCGTCAGCCGAGAGTTTCGCGTTTTCCTTTTATTGAGAGCGCGAGAAAAGAGAGGAACTGCCGCCCCCCGCACGGTCTTTGTAACAAATCCCGCGCTCTCGCGCCGGATGTCACGGAACAAAGAGAAAAACAGGCGCTATTCTCCCGCGGGGTCGACGACGCGCGTCTTTCTCTCACGCACCCGCACCGCACTTACGCGCACCTCCTTATAAGTACTACCTCCTCCTTCTCCTCCTACTCCACCTCCCAAGTAATTACATTCGATTTATAAAGTCGCTTTGAATGTGGAAAATGGGAGGAGGGGAAGAGAGCGGAATGAGTACAGGCCTCCTCCAGTTCATGGGAACGCGCGTCGAGTGCGTATGATTTGCCTCCCCCACCTTCGAGTATTCTACACCGCCTCGGAGCTTCAATGCCATAGAGTGGTTTTCCTTCTCTCGCGCGCTCATTGTAATATATAATACGCGTGCACTCGTAATCGCGCCGTATAAGCCCCAGAGCCCCAGAGCCAGACCGCGAAGCCGATATACACTATATCCATATATACGCGATTTACGTGTATACGACTCTCTGCACGTGTATATGTATATATGCGAATCGTAAATTTGAATTAGCGGCGCGGGTTAGCGTGTTGGCGCGCATCCACGGAGGGATGTAAATAAATCTTCTTCCTTTCGGTATTTGCGCTCTATAAGTACAGGGCGCGCAGGTAGACGCGTACAGTTCTCTGGAGTTGCGATTATCTTGCTGAGCCGCGACGCCGACGATTCTTTATGACGCCCATACGAGTGTAATAATTTGTTTCGCGATCTACCAAGTTGTATAATTTGATGCATTATCATGATTTGCGGACTTCGGCCAAAATGGAGAATTTGAATGTATCTGAAAAAAGTTGCGGGACACTTTATAGGCCGCTTCCTACTTATATATATATATATATATAGCAAAGTTGATTCATAAATTCAAACTCCGAGTCGTTACACGTCCTCTGGTGCACAACTCGGGAACTCGAAAGGTATAAGTTACTCCAATATGATAAAGTAGATTTTTTTTACCGTGTTGGTTATCTGCGCACGGTATATACAATTAGAACAATATTGTTGAGTAATTTAAAGTTCTCTGATTTATCATCGCTTCAAAATGGAATTATAAGCAACTGTTGACTCGGTGATTACATTGCGACATTATATAGGTATACTATATATCATCATCCTCGCGCAGTACATTATATTTATACCTTGTGTTTACTAGATTGTTACATTTTATTATAACCTTTTCAAATTAATAACTTGAAGACGATTCTTAACTTTTTTCAATACTACTAGAAAAAAGTTAAGCACGAGATTCATAGACGTATTAATAATCGTATATGAAAAATATCTCGCTCCGAAAATGCATATGCTCGAACTGAATAATAATTTTCATCAACTTTGCGTGCAAAGTAAAATTCTCAACCACTTCCTAAGTATTTTCTATGAGGGAAAAGGAAAGGAATTCAAAATATGGACCGTCAACTGTTTAATTAAACGATTTCACTTTTTCGGCTTTAGCCTTTTGGCATTTAACCTTTTAAATTTCAGTAAATTTTTGGTCAATCTGTAGAAAAATTTAAAGTGAATAATTTTGTAAATAAAAATCTTTTAAAAAAACGAAAATGCGAGAAATTTTAAATATACAAGCAGGCCAATGCGGCAATCAAATAGGTTCTAGGGTAAGTATTCCAGGAAACTTCGAAATACGTTAAATATTGGTTAATGCACACGCAAAACTTGAACCCGTGTAAAAACCTCGTATGACAACAGATGATTATTATTAGCTGGTATTTGCTAGCATTCACTGGGACGATTCTATCATACCTATGTCTGCATTTAAATATTTAATTGGGCATAAAGGTAATATATTTTAAGTAATATTTTATAGATACACAGTAGATATTAAAAATACATGAAAGTGTATCATTGTATATAAACATCTAAATGTATGAAGATATTCCAACTATTACTTTACGGTCTGTTCAGGAAATCCATTAATTAATTTAGTCATTGACTAACAATTTATTTTACACTTCGCTCATTCGCGAGAGTATATTCATTTAATCATAGTTTACCCATTCCAATGCAATGCCACAAGTATGCGACATAGTTAGCATTCGCGCGTATCCACTTTGTGAAACGAGGAAAACAACGAAAAAAGTGTATTCGACATAAAGCAGTGAGCCCGCGGCTTCACCGGCCCCTCCTCCCACCAGCCGAAAATAAAGAAATCGCTTGTACGTAGTTCTGGGAGGTGATATCCGGTGAGCACGGGATCCAACCCGATGGCTCCTACGAGGGTACCAACGACCTCCAGCTCGACAAAATATCGGTCTACTTCAACGAGACGATATTTCATCGCTACATCCCGCGCACGGTGATCGTGGACCTCGAGCCCGGGCCCATAGACGCCATACGGTCGAGCAGCTTCGGCGAGATCTTCCGTCCGGACAGTTTCATATACGGTCAAAACGGAGCGAGCAACAATTGGGCCAAGGGACATTACACGGAGGGCGCGGAACTGGCCGACCAGGTCCTGGACGTGGTGCGACGCGAGGCCGAGAACTGCGACTGCATCCAGGGTTTCCAGTTGACGCACTCGTTGGGCGGTGGCACGGGATCGGGAATGGGCACACTGCTCCTGAGCAAGATACGGGACGAGTATCCGGATAGGATCATCAACGCCTACTCGATCGTCCCCTCGCCCAAGGTTCAGGACACCGTCGTCGGACCCTACAATGTTCTGCTCTCTGTGCAGCAGCTCGTCAACCTGACAGACTCGACGTTCTGCATCGACAATCAGGCGCTATACGACATATGCCTGAGGACCTTGGAGCTGCCCAGTCCGAGCTACACAGATCTCAACCACCTCGTCTCGCTCACGATGTCTGGAGTCACCACCTGCCTTAGATTTCCAGGTTCCTACTCCTATATACGGCCCTTCCTTTCCTTTTCCTTTCATTATCCTTGTATTGCGCGAACTTGAACCGTGAATCTATTATATAATCAAGTATGTGATTCTGATTGATAGTTCGATTCGCGTGTAAACAGTGATCGTGAAAATTCCAATAGAAATACTAAACAAATCTATACCTGCGTGCTAATTTGTACTCTTTGTCCTCAACAAGGGGAATAACGTTTAGTCAAATTTCAATGAGACGCGACTAACGGGAAAGCTGATATTATGGCAATAAATTTAAGCCACACATACAATATTTACATTTCTTTCCATCAATTATTTACATCAATTTTCACATCATCCTCGCGCAGTACATTACATATATACCTTGTGTTTACTAGATTGTTTCATTTTATTAAAACCTTTTCACGTTAGAAACTCGAAAACGATTCTTTACTTTTTTCAATATTAAATTAATAATCTCCAACCTTATTAGAGTTAGAGAATATTTTATATTTATTTCGAGGACAATATTTACGAATTATTTTTATTGCAGCTCGAGTGTTGTTGAACACTATTTCTTGAAAGACTATTGCGTTAAAAATAAATTTAGGTTATACGCGTAATATATAGAGCAATTAAAATCGTTTCCCAGAAATAAGCTAAACCTTCCACGTTTATTTAACTATTTTATTGCGCATTGTGCATAAGAATATGCTGATATAATTAGATTCTGAATTGAAGCTCTAAGAAGATTAGGAATAAATAATATTGCAATCTTTCTATCTGGTGTGACACACGCATTAGTATCGTTTAATACTATCGGTCATTATTTAACTTTCTCACAATTTTTCATCTCATTATAATGCAATATGTATGCAAACCGATGTGACCTTCTATTGCAGGTCAGTTGAATGCCGATCTGCGAAAGCTCGCAGTTAATATGGTGCCATTCCCGCGACTTCACTTCTTGTTAACGGGATTCGCCCCACTAATATCGCGGAGTAACGTAAACTACAATAGCATGTCTGTTCCGGAATTGACGCAACAGATGTTCGACGCGCGAAATGTTATGGCAGCGTGTGATCCGCGAAACGGAAGGTAATTCGACTTATCCTTTTAATTACTAATTTTATGCAAGCATCGAACTGATAAATCTTTTTATGCAAACATTAGTAAAATATTGAATTAGAAAATGTTTCCTAATTATAATTTGAAGAAGAAATATTATGACAAATAATATGTAGAATAAAAAAACTTTTAATGATTACTTTTACATTTATTACAACATTTTGATATATTAAATATTATTAAAGATAAAACTCGGATAGTTTCATTCAATATTACTGGACAATTATTATTGTAAAGTCATTTGATTGTACAAAGTCATCGTTAAGGTGCTTTTATAATGACGATTCTGCTTATGTCTTTGCTACAAGCTTATTCACAGCACCATTGAAGATTTCTTACTTCGAGAACAAATTTGAATACATTTGTCAAATATCCAAACACAAAAGCTACCTCCTATTTTGATATCAGTGCTTAAAAAATGGCGTAACTGAATTCTTTGATAAAAGTATGCCCATGTTTCTAATTGTGCATATAGATTGAAAAAAGTTGAATTAACGAATCAGAAACTCTATAATTTCTGGATAACACATTTTTTTTAATTTTTCTCTACATTGAATAAATCCTGATGAACAATTTTTTTACCCAATGTCTTCGAACCCAAATACATACAAATATACTATGAAATAATGAATTCGTTGAATTTTCCAATAGGTACCTAACGGTCGCAGCAATTTTCCGCGGTCCGATGTCGATGAAGGAAGTTGATGACGAGATGTTATCCATCCAAAACAAAAATAGCCCGTACTTCGTGGAATGGATTCCCAACAATGTGAAAACGGCCGTGTGCGATATCCCGCCAAAAGACTTAACCATGTCCGGCACTTTCCTCGGAAACAGCACCGTTATCCACGAAATTTTCAAACGCGTTTCGACACAGTTCGGGCTGATGTTCAAGAGAAAGGCTTTCCTGCACTGGTTCACCGGCGAAGGCATGGAGGAGAACGAATTTACCGATGCTCAAGCCGACCTACTCGATCTGATATCCGAGTATCAACAATACGAAACACGGGACGAACACGATGATGTATGTAATAAGGAAGAGGCGGCGAAGGAGGAAATGGAAGTTATTGAAGAAGAGGTTGTTCAGGAATGATCTAAATGTGCGGTGTTAATGGCCTGTGATAAATTTTTTGAATTGAATTTTTTATATGATTGATACGATTTACACTCGATTACCCCCGCGATTTACTCTTCGGTATGATTTTACGGGATTTTAAATGATTTATTTGTCAACTTATATATTCTGACTGTTTTGTATAATTTTAAACCCATCATCGAGAATCAAAAGCCATATGCTTAACCGCTATGAGTTACCATTTTTTTTTCTCTATGAAATATACATGTTTTTTTAATAAATATTGATTTTGTGAAATTATTCTTTTAACTTTGACTCGTCTTATGTTGATGTATTTCTTAATAGAAATTATTAAACATTATTTGTTCATTGCAAACCAGTATTGATATAATAAACAATATTTATTATGAATTAATTAGGTAAAAATATTAAAAACATGGAAAAATTAAAACATTTTTAAAGAAAATAAATTCTTCAATTTTTATTGTAATGGATTTCATCTGATACATTTTACCATGAGAGTTATTCTATTACATTATGAACTCCTATACGTTAAGTACAATACATTTGATACTATTTCTGAGGTAAAAATTTCCAGACAATGATTGGCTCGCTATCATTTCCTAAAAATTCGGCAAGGCACATTTTTTATAAGATATTCACTAATTCGTTAAACATGTAGCTGTACTTAAAAATGAAATTCTTTTTCTCGCTTACAAATGAAAAATCAGTCTTACGTACGATTGAATGGTCTCACTGTTGTCATTTTATTAAAGTTCCTAAACTAAATAATAGTAACTAATACCGGCTTTGGTTTTAATTATAATATAAAATTACACCATATTGTATACTATCTCAATTTTTTAGTATTGCTAAGAAATTATGTTAAGCATTTAAACAAAATGTTAAATAAAAGCTCATTTTTATTGAATTTTATGAAAACTTTATAATATCGAAATTTATCAAATTCTACTTATATGGAGCAATTAATAGTTAACTAAATTATGAAACAAATCTCTGTTGATTAATTCAACAGTAATTTAAAAAATCTATCCAATTATTAAATTTATAATTTGATAATATGAAATAGTATAAAAACAAATACTTAATTTTCTGTAAAAATTACTTAAAAATCACTAACAAAATCCAATCATCTTGCATGACTATAATGTAAAAAATATAAAACGCACGTTTTATTTTTTTGCAAAAACAATATTCTAATAAGTTATGTATATATATATATATATACTGTAATATTACATTACGTTATGTATATATACAATCATAACTTCACACGAATTAGAATTAGCTACATCTTCTTTAAGTTTGTAAAAAGGAAAAGCACGACTTAATTTTTATTAAACAAACTATCAAAATTTAAAATAAAATACGATCATGCAAGATATTATAATTGTGTATATACCGTCACGGACAGGGTAATTAATAAGGATCCAGTTTATGAACATTTTTTCGCTACATTTTTAATATTGTAGCAATCATTTGATTGGCATATCACGTAGGCAAAAAATCGTAAACGAATGATTCAAATTGGACTTTTCGGGGGATGACGAGTACTTAACAATAGCACTTACCAAAACCAACAAAAAAATCTTGTAAACATTGTAATTTTTAAGATATCTTTAAATCGTAATTTTGTGGACCCATTCTGAGGTCAGATTCAGGTTCACTGGTTCACAATATGTAAGAATAGCCAATTCAGATCTTATGTAAAGGATACTTTTTAATTTTTTAGCCCTATATATTATAAGTTTTTATCGCGTTCGATCAAAGATAAAATTTTAATGTTTTAAAAAAATAAAGTAATGCTAAATTCAACCTGTTATTTTGATTATGTACATATATAATCATACTAAATAATGTTAAGTATTTAGAAACTGGATCCATGACGGTATATATATATATTCAAGAAATTAAATTGTCATGAAAAGGTATCGCTCGTAATTGTTTCTAAATAGAAAATGAATTATCAATCATCCATGATCCAACAATTGTAAACTCATGATCTTTAAGGTGTATTGCTTAAAACTTGTACTGTCACTACAAAGCCCTACGTAATTGTGCAGAAGAAATTATCTTTTATAATTTTGTGCTTCCGTTAACACATTATTCATACATATAATATATTCATCTCGTGGGAATTAGATAAGTAATCAAGAGTTTAATTCTTTAGCTTGTGGACAATCGATTTAATTCATTTTATATTTATAAATTTTAAAATACCTAAGAGTCTATCGTTACTTACATTAATTAATCAATTCTATATCAAACTAGTTCAAATACACTTATGTTCAGCTATGGTAAAAACAGTTTACGAATTTTTAATCGACTAATAAGTATTCATATGTACGAGAACACACAACTGAAAAATACGATTAATAGTGAGGAATGGTCGCGGCTCAGGCGATTGTTAAGGTACTTGCCTTTGACAGATAAGGCTGCGCAAGTGGTCCGCCTGTACGACTGAGTCTAGCTTACCACGATGCATTACAGCCGTAAAATAGTCTTATATTGAGCAAAATTTGAAAAGGTCAACAATATTGAAAGAAAGAGCATGGCAGAATTTAATGAATGGCTTGCATCTGAAAGTAAAGGACCAATCAGTCCACTAGTGGAGTGACGGGTTGGTCCAATACTATACTAGAAAATATCGCGTCCTGTTTTGACACATCAGTCACGTCATCTTCGCCGCTGCTTTCAGAGCCACTAGCACTATTGCTATCGCTGTCGTTGTTCGATCTTCCAATAGTTGTCGAAGCGCCGTGTTGCAGAAGATGATCCTTGAGCTTGTCATCCTTGTTGGCGCAGGCTAACTGGTAGGCTGTTAAGCCCGCGTAATTCGTGGCATTTATACTGGGTGGGCCCTGCTCCACCAAAAAGTGTGCCACTTTGTGGTGGTGAAGCTCCACCGCGACATGGAGAGCTGTTCTGCCACCTAGGCCATCTTTTGCTTCGAGATCGGCGCCCAACTTCACCAAATGGATCACGATATCTATGTGACCGTTCGATGCAGCAATGTGTAAGCATGTTTCGCCTGAAATCATACAAGTAATATAGGTCTGTGATGAATGATTGAGAAAGTGTAAGATTTCATACGATCCTGTAGGTAGGAAGTAATAACATGTAACTATTGAGAAGAATATAAGATGAAAAATTCAGTGACTGGAATTGAATGCTGGGATAGTGTTTGACCTAGGAAAATGTTCATACACTGGCGCGACGAGAAAAGGTGCATGATTTTTGTACTGAAGTATCGTTTTTTGTTCCAAATATTTGTATATATTAGGTATAGCGTACTCATCAGTAGATAAAATAGACAGGTACTTTATTAATAATTGAAATACAAGTGAAAATATTTTTATTTTTTTGTTTGTTTTGAGGTTTCGAGAGGCTTGGACAGCAACTATATAAAATAAAGACTATTTCTTTACAATATGACACGACGGGTATCTCACCGCTCACTTTATATACATACTTCCAAGCAAACTACCACGTGTTTTTTTCACACGGGTATCCAGAATATATAATCAACATTTTAGAGTCAAATGAAATGTTTTATCGTTCGAATCATAAATGACATCACGATCGGCTGGATATGCCGCCTATAACCCGCGATCATATACCAACTCTCTATCTACGATTATCATTTACTTTAAAAAAAAAACATATTATATGTCGCGGAGGAAAAAAAAAGTATTCGGAAGAGAAAAAAACCGTCCGTATAGCCTTACGCTAAAAAAATTGTCAAATAAATTTTGCGCATAATCTCGGCAGTGACACGCAAAGCTGAAGAAGCCCCCAAATAAACTTGCATAATTCTTTGCTGAAAAACTTGTGTAAGAACGAGATCTTTCTGGTTTCTACGGAGCGCACGTTTCACAATCGATATTGTTTTCTGGAACGAGCACACGCACACACACAAACACACACACACACACACACATACACTATGGGCACCAATACACAGAGCGCGAAGCGAAAGATAGCCTATACGATCCAGGCGGTACCATTGTCAAGTCTCAGTTTGGGGTTTTCCCAGTTCCGAGACGAGTGCAACGTGCTCGTCGGCGCATGGAGCGCGCGACCAAGGCAAAGCCATTTGGCCGAGTCCGACAAACTGGCGCCGTTAAATTTCGCTGTTCCCCCATATGTGTATATATATATATGTGTGTGTGTGTGTGTGTGTGTGTGCGCTATATAGCACGACCTAATACGTGAGCTTGCACTCGTATGACGAGTTTTCGTTTTAAACGAGAGACACGCGGACGTGTGAACCATCGCGGCAATGAATTCCGGGAGTGGCGGTTCGCGCGTCTTCAAATTGCACTGTTTGACCAGCTACTTTAAAAGCAATTTGAATCGATGCTTCGAATGAAATTTATTCGCCTTTTGCTTGATTGTTTTCATTAAACGCTGCGGCTGTGTGTGTGCCGATAAACTTGAGATTCTAATAGTGGCTTTGCATTTTTATTGGAAGCGCGTCCTCTTGAGAGTCGTTTCATTCATAAAAGTGTAAATTAAAGCCGAGTTTATATTTTATTATTATTGATATTATTTTGTTGTTATTTGAATTTTAAAAATATACGCAGATTATTGTAATGTGAACAAATTCCCTTGTATTTTGAAATGATTTTTGGCCGCGTGTATTAAAAAATAGAAAAAAGTTAATATATTTTTTCTATAATAAAACGAAATAGCTGTACTGGTAAATATTTTGTATTTAATTTTCGACTTTACTATCTTTGCGTATGTACAACACAATAGAAATAAGAAAAGAATAATGTTCTGAAATGTATTATCAGTTCCTTAAGCCATGTAAATACACCCGGCCTTGAGTCACGCGTCACATATACAGTTCATACATAATCAAATCAAATGCACAAGTAGCGTTGACCTTAAAACAACGTGCAATGATCCATTAAGACAAGATAAGAAGAAGTAAAGAACAGTAATTTTTTCACGGCTATTTTTAGCACTCCATTACGTATTAAGAGTAGATAAAGCTGAAAATTGAGCTTTAATTGAATTTAATTGACCGAAGCTAAGAACAAGAGGTACTGGAGCTTTTCATATACAAGTTCAAATTTCATAAATCACGCTGTATAGACTATTTCAAGTAAATATGGGTAGTACGTGCGATCACGGTCGTGAGACACTTTCACTGAATTGAAAAAGCTGGAAAAACCATTACATCAGATATGACTTCCTTTTTCTAAACGAACTTTAAACGACTGCATTGTTTTCATTGAACATCTCATTGATTAGAAAAAAAAATGATATAAAGACTCTTTCATAGTTCTTTTTCCGTATACATCTGCATTGATATCACATAAGATTCGCTGTAAAACATTATCGTGATTGAAAAATGTTGACAATATATAGAGCTTATAACTTTAATAGAATGAAAATGCTACTTTATAGTTTCTTAAATTTTTTTATCGAATAGCCCATCATTTTTCAAATTCATACGAATTCTATCAATTGAAAATGTTTTTAATGCGTTTAACACTAAACTTGAATCATCAACCTTGAACTGATCTTTCCGCGGCCGTGAAAAATTTTCCAGAAAAACTTTCTCGAAGCAAAAGAAAAACTTTCCCCTCGTCGAGTAAATAGAAAAGACAAAGGATCGCTCACCAAGGTAGTTACGGAGTTCGAGGTTCTGCTGCTGCAGTGTAGGGGCATCCGGCGTGCCGGCGGCATTGTCCAAAGGCGCATTCCTCTCGGGATTAGAGGGAGCAGGCTCAACAATCGCTTTGACGCAGTTGAGATCGCCGATGAAACAGGCCAGTTGCAGAGCTGTATTGCCGTTTCTCGTTCTCAGCTCGGTGTTTGCACCCGCGAGTACGAGCTTCTGGACGATCTTGGGTTCGCGGCACAAGACCGCTAGATGCAAGGCTGTATAGTGATCGTCATTCAGAATGTCCAAGCAACTCGAATCGGGTGATTTTTCTATCAGCGACATGGATGCTTCCACGTGTTTTGTCATAATCGCGACGTGCAGTTGCCTGGACGAAATTCAGATTAGTTTTTTTTTAATCTTGCGCAAACGGTTTTTTTTTACAGCTGGTCGTATATATTTTGATCATTGCATTATACTCTACATAAAGATAAATGAACTTTTTTTGCATGAACGCGATAAATCTCCGTGCGCTTCTAACTAATCGCGGCAGCTAGTACTTGGTATTCCTTATAATTTTCGGGAATGCAACGCGAGAAAGTATTGCGATGACAGCAATGCGGCACAGAGATGGCGTACGCGATCAAGTGTTGTTAAGATAAATGCTTGCTCATCAATGAACTACTTTATATGGCATTATTCGTACCGTATTACAATAAAACGAGTAAGAAGATTAATTTGAGATGTATAATATATTTCATGGCAAACCATTATAATCCACCAGATAAAAATCATAAAGACTTCGTTTAAAGTGAAATATAATTTAACTATATTGTGTATTCTCCTATTGTCCGATAATTAAATTAATTTGTAAGAGACTTATAATATAACATTATACGAAAAACGTTCACAAGTAAAGTATATCTTTTGAAGAAAAAACAATTATCTATATAGGAAACTCACGTATTTCCATTGACGCCCTGCTTGAATAATAATTCCGAGGGCTGCTTCGAAATATCCTGCACATCACCGTTATTCACACTCGCACAATCGGGGGAATCAGCAGCAGCTGGGCTAACCATTGTATCCTGACGCTTCGTTGGCTTTGACTGTTTCCGTGTACTTTTTCCCTTCAAACCGTTGATGCCAGAATTCTCGGAATTGTGTTCGGCCTTCGGAGATCTCTCGGGGCATTCGGGCTCCAAGTTTTCCTTAGACGAGCCACGCACCGATCTTTCGCCACTGCTGCACGAACCGAGGCCAGAGTCTAACTGAAGGGGCTTGCAGGTATCGGTGGACGAGTCGAGGCTGTTGTTTTTCCCCTCCAGACTTTTCAGGGGACTGCGATCCGACATGATGATATTTCGGTAGGGACAAGAATTTCCTTTATATATATGTACATATGCAGTGCGATGTTGCACTGAAATTTCACTCTATATCCTATACTATCCGATACTTTTGGACACTGTAAAACTTTGCACGTCAAGATCGACCGAGCTGCTATCTCCACATTTCTGAATTGATACAAGTTAAGAACGGTTTCTGTGCGAATCTGCAGGAGCGATTTGCACTGCGCGGTCGACCAATCTACATCGGCTCACCGAGCTAACTGACCCTTTCCCGCGAGCTCGCGACTCGTTCAATATTTACATCTTTCGGAGCGCTATCTGAATATCGGCGATCGCGTTTACGCGACGGGGAGTTATTGTTTATTATTATAGGCAAGGAAGCTTCGATGATTCCGAAGAATCGTTGCGAATACTCTGAGCTACATGAACACATAACAATTAATCTCAATTACATAAAGTGCTAGATAGAAGTAAATGCGTAAATTTATAAAATTTCAACTTATTTTAAATATATTCTTTTAATTACATTTATATAATACTGAATTAAAAATCAAAATATCGATATAAAAATTTATATGAATGTCATTGGTTACAAGTAGTTTTTTCCTCCTTGCATAAAAATAAATAGAAAATTTAATCAAATGCAGATTAAAAGAGATAGGTTACTACATGTGTACACACTTTCACACAATAATTTTCTTACGATAGCATATTTCAACTCCCTCGTGTTCAGAGCACATTTCTATGATCTTATCTAGAATTTCTTCTTACTATCGCAAAACTTTCTCTAGGAGAAAACAAAAATCTAATAGTTCAAAGCACAATGCACGAGTTAGCCGAGATAAGAAGAGACCATGTTTAATACCTTGATATATAAGTATATAATAACTATATATAATAACTGATAGATAAATAAATAAGAAAAATTTTTCTATGGAAAGTACACACGGTATACTTATGAAATTAAAAAAAAGGAAAAACAGATCATATCTAAACGAAGTATGGACGATCAAGTTAAATCGATAATCAGTTTATTTGCAATTTCAAAATTCAAACGTGCACAAATTCTTCCTAATATATACTAAAACGTACCGTATAGTTATATCGTATTGTGTTATTCAGTCGAGTTTTCAACTTTTGCTTCTTCAATACAATAAAAAACCATATAATTTAAGTTTTCAAAAATTAAAATTTCCATCAAAAGACTACTTCTTTATAACTAAATGTAAATAATTTATCTTTAGTCTTTGTCAAACAGAGTGCGACCAAGTGCTTACAAAGAGCTTAAGGTAGCTCTAGGATTAATCCGACTTTCTAAGACATAAAAAATAATTACGTAGCAATATCAGGAGGATTTATTGAATATATTTTATAAATTTTGAGTCGAGTTATCGTGTAAAAGTTAAAAATATTGTAAATTAAAGTTGAGGTATTTAACATTAGCCCTTATGGGACAGGCATTCTGAGAGACAGGAAGTGAAAGATTTTTTTACAGATAGCGATGTATGCCATTATTGAAAAACTAATTTTTAATAGATTGATATCTCAGCTTTTCAAAAATATAAAAGTTATTATAGGTTATCGTGTAAAATTCAAAGATATTTATTAACAAAACAAGCAAAATCTTGTTTTCACGGTTAGTTTAGGAAGTGATAGAAATTTGGCAACATCGCATCATTCGTCATACAATTGGATACTCGTTGTCCAGTGTTTCCACATGTTCATGTCAGGATGAAATCGAAGCCAAATAAACAGAGAATTGTTTTCAATATTGTTTCATTTTAATAAAATAATAAAGAATAAGGTATTAAACCTAAATGAAAAATGAAGAAAAAATTTTTTAAACCCTTTTAACACGCTTATAAAGTATTTAAAACAATTTTTCGTTTCATCTCTCAGGAGACTAGAGAGTACCCATAGAACTACTTTAAAAAACTGCTTGATTTCACTATTTCGATTTAGCTGAATCGCGAGCGGTAATATATATAAAAGTGAAGGCGCAGACCTAAATAAAATCATAAAACATATTTTCTTATGCGCAGTGTGTTATACAGCCCTCTATACAAGTACCAGCACATCAATAAAATTTACCAGCAAAAGCCGCTCGACTGGTACGAGATGGCCCTATAAATACCGGAATAAACAGAAACTTCTCCATTCTCTTTAAATACTTGCCATACTCATTAGTGTGCTATGTGCGCATATTAGGACGTCCTAAGCTTCAGCGCCGCATCACGGGCGGATCTCAGTCGTGCGCTGCATATGCCAGAGAGGCAACCGTCCCCCAATTCCACGGCCGTACATTTTCCACATGCATACAAAGAAAGGCCAACACATGGCCGACGCACATAGCTCCACATTTTCTCCGACGCTCTTAAGCTCCAGTCCCGGCAGTAAAAGCTAGCTCGTATAGGAACTACCAGTAAAAGGTAGAGGGGAGAGAGAGAAAGAGAGAGAGAGAGAGAGAAATGCTCCCCATCAGCTAAGGATTATTCGCGGTTTGTTGAGTCTAGATGAGGCGCCGAGATTCCCTTGCTGATGCAAATTTTTCGGGAAAAGTCGGGCCTCTTGACTTTTCCATTTATCTTGCGGAAAAGGGCGGGTCCGAAATACACGCCAGAACCTGTGGGTGGTACAGTCTGCAAAGTTGTAGAAATTCGACTGATATTTGGGAATTTTGTAAATTCGAATCAGTAAATTCGTGTTTCTCTCGCTTATTTCGTGAGCAATGAGAGAACTGTTGATATTATTTGTTTTGTCACAAGACATCCGTTGACGGGTGTAATAAGCGTTGTTGTATACGTCGATTTGAATTAAGCGCATGCGATAGATATAGTTTAGATAAACAATATCAAATGAATCAAATATTATTTAGCTATTAAAATTCATAATCTTTTACTTTCGGATTTATTTGAAAATAATAAAATGCACTACTACAATTAATTATTATTTTAAGTAAAGACACGATTCCCGTGCTTGCGGTTTAAATACAACGCCATACTTCAAAATGCCTATATCGACCTCGAACTAGTTCTTGGAAAAAAGACACGTTCGAGAGTCCAAGTAAAAACCCAAAACGACTAATAAACTACCAGAAAGTAATTTACGGGATTATTGTGGAAATCGGAAATCTCGTCCCAGTCGTCCGTACTTGTGCATTGCTGTAATTCCTGGTGACCACTTTGTTCTTGGGGTTTTCCATTTATAACATATATGGACGTTACGTGCTTGCACAAGACAGAGTAGAAAGAGAGCACTTAAGCTTAGAGTGTCTAAAACAAACAGAATGGCCTATTGTGTGCCATTTACATGACCCACGTGCGATTCGATATTTGTCCTGAAATATTTTGGTTCGTAAGTCTTGGAGGGGGAAAATGGGAAATCGCAAGTAATCAGACGCTGTTATTATGAGTTGGATCGTAAGTTCGGCCCCAATTCATTGTTGAACGATAAAATAATTTGAAATAATAAATAAAAGTAATCACAATTGAGAATTTCACAACTTTTTAGTGAAACATTGACAACTTCGACCAGTTAAGAGGATGTGTGACCCTCGGAAAGATTCCTACCTTACCGGTAGTGTCCGTAATTTCGTATTGAATTAAATATATAAAGATAGCTATTAATTTTCGGAAAAAACGCTCTGTTACGACCTCAGAAATGATGTAAACATTATGAAACTGCAATGACATAATGTTTACATCATTTTTGAGGTCGTAACAGAGCGTCTTTTCCGAAAATTAATAGCTATCTTTATATATTTTGTTCAATACAAAATTACGGACACTACCGGTAAGGTAGGAATCTTTCCGAGGGTCACACATCCCCCTAATTTATCAAATAGTAACACATGCCTGCACATAGCAGCATATAAGGGCCACCTGGATATCGTCTCACAGCTGATCCGGTCAGGCGCCAACCCCGACTCTCGAGGAGGTCACGCCGGCATGACTGCTCTACACATAGCAGTTGAGAAAGGCTACAGACAAATGGTGAATTTCCTGGTGCACGAGGGTCGCGCGTCTCTGAACGCCCTCACTTACGCCGG
>UELV01099447.1:0-11395 GCA_900490015.1 Megastigmus stigmatizans
CAATACACGTGTCAAATAATGGAAAAAATTGTCAATTTGCCAGCAGTAAGTATCTGATTATTAATATATTTATTAAATAGAAGCAGTTTTTCAATGTGAATATTATTATAGTAAAAAGAAAATCTGTATATATTCTTAGATTTGTAATGTAAAGATATTCTAACCTCGAAATTATTCTTTTTTCACTTTTAAATAGAGTACAATCAACTCTTACATAGAGTGATTTTTTCTGCTGATACAAAAACTCTAGTTTTAGAGTGAATAAATAACTTTAAATAGAGTTAATTACTTTCACTGAAGCTAAGAGTGGATTTTCACTCTAAATAGTGGTTTTTCACTCTAAGAGATTTAGCGTGTACCTTCTGCCAAATTGGTAAAAATGTTGCGTAGTCTGTCGTTCGATTGCTATACTTATTTCGTCGATTAGCGTTGGTGTATGCACGGCTTTTCTTCTTCTTATACTATTCTTTTTTTGGAAAATCCTGTTAGGGGTTGAAATTGAAATTCACGTTACCCATGCGGGTGTTTCTTTCCAGAGAGTGAAGACAGTGATAATTTAATTAGCGATTCTATTTTTACTGACGCCCAGCTCGAATATCTTCCTTTTGTAATTGTGTTCTTCGACGTAATTGAAAAAGTATAACAGTGGCTATAAAAACTCCCTTTAAACAATAGCATTTCAGTGGTTTCCTTAATGGGAAAACGAAACAATGGCGAGTTAATAATCGAGGGGAAGGCTCGAGTTTTACTTTTTCACGTAAATATTACCGGTGAACCGCGAAATTTATAAGTGTTATTTATAACTAAAAGCTGATTGTTATAAATAATTCGTCGAACTAAACGCTGAACAGACAGTTTTGGCAAAAATAATCCAAGCGAGTAATCTCGAAGGCATTGTTTTCGGATGTTTCATCTCCGCAAAAATAGTTCCGTATTGTTAAACAAATATTGACTTATGATCTCATAACAGACAATAGGTGTAGCGGCTCGCAACTCATCGTAAACAAAACTATAACGCCCGACCAGCTGCCAGTACAACGAGTTACTCGGTCTCAGCATTTTAATTAATTTTACTCGTGCGCGATCAAGTGTCTTTGCGAATCGCGCTCTCAGGGGTAACGAAGCCTGCGCAAAATTAATGGAGCTTGATCAATATTTTCGTAATGAAAAAGCTTTTAGTTAAAACGAGCTCTTTAATAATTATGTTTCTCTGGCGTGTTAGATTCAATCTGGATCGGTACAGTCTTGGAAGATTTTTTTGCGTACCTTGCACAGGACGCAGGAACAGGAAACGTTTGGAAAACTCAGACAGGTCTGGATTATTTTTAAACTGTGTTGGATAGGTATAATGTAGATGAATTTCTAGTAATATAAACAAACGAACAGAACTGACAGCACAAAGTATAAATACTTTTCTCACGAGTACTCTGCTTTTACACATGATTCCGCGTATTTTTAATTGAGTTTTGAAATAGGTCAGATGTTAATATATAAGAGAGCGATTTTTAAATTTGCACGTGTACCGAAAATGAATCATATTTTTATCAATCAACATTTTCAGTCTTATCATCGTAATATTTCACTCTGATAAACGCAAAGTGATATCTAAAATACTTTCTAAACTATTTTCAAAACTCTATTTTCACGTGAAATATAGGCCACTTGAGATGGATGTATTCATTTAATTCAGAGTTCATTTATACTTTACACTTCCTACGAATTGATGGTTCTCTTTTTAGTATAGCATTTCTTCGATATTTAATTCAGAACAAAAATATTAGAAAAGATAGATTCATATAATAGGACATGTGATAACTAATTTCACGTGTAGTATAAAAAGGACTGAAGGTCCAAATTTTCCAAAGTAATTTTCCAGCATCACCGAGTACCACATTTCCGCCGGTCTTGCGTAAACGCAGAGTATCTTTTCACCCTCCACTTACCTAAACAGCGTCGGCAATTCGATCCAAGCATTACCAGGCCTGTATATGCACTCAACAAACTCTAACTACATTTGAAATTAACGAATGATGCTCGATAGTTCCGATGCGCTACGCGTTTATACGTATACCCACACGTATACGTATATATATAGACTGTATGGAAGTAGAAAAGGTGTGCATTAGGGTAGACAAGGTTTGGTCGGTTGCGCTTGCGCCGCAATGGGATGTTCTCCGCTGTAGCTGTCGGTATATATGTGTGCGTGCGTGCGCGTTCTCTCACGTCCACGCGGGCGCGGGACGTCTGCGCCGTCGAGCGCCGGCTAGAGTATATAAGCGGGGCTGAGCGTCGCGACGCCTCCAGACGCGAGTGAGCAGCCGCGCCGCATCGAAAATGTAATCGCGCTCTTCGTTTCGACGCCAATTAGATACACACACGTCTACAGTCGAGAGAAGAGCCGTGCCAAATAGTTTTTGTTTTCGTTCGATTACAACCAAAAATTGCTAGCTCGCCAGCATTGGATAAGGGTTGGTTCACCGCTGGTCAAATAGTATTCGGTGACAGTGTTGATTTGCAAATAATCATAAAGAGTGAAATAATATAAACTGTATTGTGTCCAAAGAGTAGAGAAGTCAGACAAAAGTTTAGCCGATGGTTATCATAACGTCATCCCAGGACTCTTTTCGCGGACGATCTGTTAAAGGACTATCGCAGACGGTAAGAATCCTTGCTTTTTATACTCCTTATATAGACCTTCTCTTATCCCCAATGGAACTTGCGCGTGTTATTTTTCGCCCCATTTCCTTGCTGACCTTGTCGCGTGGTAGTTAGTATATATGGCTGCTGTCCCCTCATTACTGTTTAGAGATTGGTTTATTGTTGATGTCCCAGTGTGTGTGCGAAATTAAAATAGACGTGACAAACAAAAAGTTATATATACATGTATATAGGACGTTATCTGTGTGTAAGTGTAAGCGAGAGCGTTTTGGTTGACTTGTGATGAACGGTGAGAACCGGTAGTAACTGGACAAAATACTCCCCCGCGTCAAACAAATATTCGTAGAAGTAATTCTTTTTTTTTCTTTTATTCTATTTTTTTCTTTCATATTTTTTTATACATAAATCACGACGTCTGCGCAAAACAAACCGAGACTTTTATGTACGCGTAGACGGAATCGCTAGATGATTTCGGTTTTTTCTTTTTGACTTTTCTTTATTTTACTAATGTTAGTTGGGCTCGTTTATTTTAAGATTGTCGATTAATTCGAGAAGTGACAGATTTTTATTTTAATAGGTATTTTTACATAACCTTATTTAGTACAGTTTATTAACAATTTCTTTGAATACCAATCATTTATTTATTTGTAAATTTACTTTTTTTTTTTATTAAAATCAATAATAAGTTTTTCACAAATATCCACAAATCGCACATATTTATAACTATATACTCCCATAGACAATTGCATTAGCAAAAATGAATCTTGGATAATTAATAAACTGAAATGCAAACCTCAATAAAACAATAGCATCGCCAACACCACAAAATCAAAATTTCAACTCAACAGAATAAAAACAACCAGCAGAAATACCAATCCGGGTAAGACCAGTTCTAGCTCGCTTCGCGCGCGCAAAAAAAAAAGCATATTCAGCACAATCACGCGACGAACAACGTTGTACTCATCCCCTTACAACCATGCCACTCGAGTGCGCGGCCAAAGAATACACACCCCCAAGTCGCTCTCCCTCTCTTCCTTCCTTCTTCTTCTTCTTCTTTCCATTCCGCGCTGACAGTCCAGCGCTCACATAAATTCGCAAACTTTTAACCGTGTCCCGGTTTTTCCGAGGACCAAAATTATTTGGGTTACCGACGAACGGCACCGTCGCGCTTTTGTTATTGATCTCGGATTCTGTGTATGAGTGTGTGCGCGCATGTAACCGGGAACGCCAGGGAGAGGAGCTAGCGCGTCATGGATTCTGCTCTGTACACTGTGCGGAAACTGACCTCGTACAGCTCGGCGATACATTGATAACCTGCTCCGTTCCGATTGTGCACTTGGATTAGCGTGTCCTACTAAACAAACCGATTCGAAACTAAGATGTTATGTCAGCTATTGCCTCATTTTCAATCTGATCTGTTTTTTGTGTAAGGGATGACGATTAATTAATTCGTTTTTCTAAGTAACTCTAAATGACATTTTTATTCAAGATTTAGAAAAGTATATAGTTTATGTTTATCGATGATATAAAGAAACTTTGAATTTTTTTAAACGTTTTAATTTTTACTGATTTATTATTATGGAAAAAAGTTCCTAAATGTTTGTTAATCTGAAATTAGACAGTCAGAGTGTCAAATTTAGTTGGACTTAAAACGACCTTAATTTAAGTATCTCGTCAATGTCGGCAACGAAATTGGCGGCAATTTCCTGAGTTAGTTAATTTAAGCTGACTTTTAGAATTAAATTTTAAGTTTTATAACTAAATTTTTCGCTATCTAAAACTGAAGCCATGACACAATTTTTCCAATCAAAAGGAAGCATTTCGTTTTTAGAAAAAAATGGTCGTGCTATTGAAGTGAAACATTACTCAATCTAAAGTGACTTATTAAACCAATTTATCAAGAAAAAAATTTACTTTGAATCTGTCAGAGATTAATCTATTTCATTTTATTGCTACAGTTATCAAAATGTATAATTGCAGTAATACTTGCAGTAAATAAATCTTCAATGAAAACCCTTAAAAAAGAGGAAGAAGAAACGGCACAATAAAAAGTTCATTTCGATTCCACGATCAATAACGTGCGAGAGCAATATACCGCAGAAATTTAAAACAAAAAGTAAAGCTAATTCCTCGATGTGGTGCGGCGATAATTTGAATTTCCATGGAAATTACCTTCGCTCGATTTAGGCGTGGGCTCACCTAATCCGCACCGGCGAAATCATATCGTTCGTCCCCACGCGCAATTATACATTTCAGCAGCTAACATTCGTGCCGAGCCCCTGTATATATCGCGTTTAACTCGAAATCGCGCGGATCAGTACGGCTTATACTGGCAGCTATCCAGAGCAGAGATCGGTGCGTGCAGCCATCACTGCCAAAGAAATTATCGATCGGCCCAACTATTACTCGCGCTCCTTATTTTGTGGACGCACGTACGCGCTCGGATCGTAAATCCTTTATGACTTTGCGTGCGCGAGGCCTACGCGTGATTTATCAGATTTTCCCTCAAAACAGACACACGACTCGCATTGTATGCAACGGTAGCTTATTTCAGTTGGAACGAATTTCACGCCGGGAAGCGGCGAGCAAGTCTTTATATTTTAAATTTATCGATAGGCGGGGATAGTTTATATTTCACTTATACGTGCCAGCCTCAATTTATAAAATATGGATTGTTCTAAGTGAACACGATGAATTGAGTTTAATAACGCATCGTAAATTCAGCGCAGGATTGACAATCGATCGCAACGGGTTCTAAAGTATACTTGCACCTAATGTTTAGTCAGTAAATAATATATTTGAGCTGATACGCATCAAAGCCATCGATCGCGATCAAATAACATTTCGTCGAAAGCCATTTCCGCTAGATACCCTGAATTCTCAGCGATAATTCAAGATAAAGCTCAGTGTCTGTATAAAGAACGCTGCGCAAAAGACAATCAAACGAAATACCAAGTGCATTACAAATAATGGCCGCGGCGTTAGAAGGCTAATTCAAGCAGCGCGTATAAAAAATAACAATTGGATGCGTCTGTGTTCTATTAGATCCTCGGCTGCAGCAGCATCGCGTCTATGCATCGATATCACACCAGACACAAGTGTGATATACACACACGCGAATATCAAGGCATACGGCGATTGACGTTAATAAACGGTGAAGGGGCGCGCGTTATTTTCGTAAGACTATTTTAGCACCGAAAATCCTCCTTCGCTGTTTACACGATCTCGCGCGATAACTAATGGCCCCTAATCGCCGAGCGCGAGTTCAAACGCGCGTCTCTTGGCACGAGAACTTGTATATATGGTGGGATATATACATTCATCAGTGTGCGAAAACGCGAGGCTTCCACATGTTGGTACACTTGCGCGAAACGCGTGCTATCTAACTACACACACACACACACACACACACACACACACACACACATATATATATATAAATGCTGGATTCGCAATTCAAAAATTCTCCATAAATCGAGCTGCTGTGCAAAGCGGCAGAAGTTTCAGCAGTATATAGCGGAAATGCGCGAAACGGCATGACTCTGTATATTTCTACTTCGGCAAACTTGGCTTGAAATTCAATAGCCTGCAGATGCGTGCATGTGTGCAGGCGGAGTAATACGCGACAATATACTGGCGTTTACGGCGCCTCGTAAACAAACTGACTGCTCGGTGCCACCACCGACGCTGTCGCCGTCGCCACTCTTTCTCCAGTTTTCTAAACTTTCGCGGTATCTATTGTATCGAGTGCTGCCGCAACCGTCGCCTCGCGATGCCACATTGTACGAACAATGCCGCGATCCCGACGCCTGCCAATAAATAATGCTGTTTGCTTGAAGCGAAAAGGTGCACCAGCGCGTTCGTGGTATTCAGTTAATGGGATTCTTGGACTGTATCTTCGACTGGCATTGTTCGATCCGTCGACAGGAAAATTATTTTTTCTTTTAAAAATCGATTAAGTGTATATGTCGAGTATAGCGATGTATTTAAAAATGAAATAAGATAATTTGTCAACCTGAATTTTAACATATTATATAACGAGTCTATGCTCAGCTAGTCATTGAAATCAAACGTTATACAAGGCATCAATAGCATCCACCATATGTGCCTGCAGATATAAGTCGAGATATATCGCGCTGCATAATGCCAGTCTCTGCATTTTCATCAAATAAATAGTCCAACGAGATCGATAAGTTCTATGTAATTCAAATCACATCGTTCCAGACCGACCCATTTTAATGCGACGTGCGTTACGATACTGACAAACTATCAATGTCGTCTCCTTCGCTATACACATGGTATAGCCACCGACGAGGAGAAAGACAGAGAAAGAGAGAGAGAGCGAGAGAGAATACATTGACAGTTTTTCAATTAAAGCTCGTAGAATGATAATGAACAGCCCACGTTGCTGCCGTACCGTAGCCTATTATCGAGAGAGAAAGACACAGAGAGAGAGAGAGAGAGAGAGAGGATGGAGAAAAATAGTGTAGCAGAAAAAAAGAGAGAGAGATGCAAACTATTGCAATTTAATTTCACGAGCGAGCGACGATCTATACGCGCCTCCAACCAATCGATCGATACATGCCGTCAAGATGGATTACACGCTCGGACGCCGACGACGCGCGCGGTGGCATTGTTATTATACTCTTTTCTTTACTCACTATCATACATTCTCTCTCGCTCGCTCTTACCTGATCGGTTTTATATATATATATACACACTGCAAACTCGTTCGATGATGACGTAGTTGATGACGCGCATATATTGCTCTCTCACTCGTTCCCTTTCCGCCTGAATTAATGATTACGCGCATGCAAGTCTCGTGCACTCGGGTCGAACACTAGTATAGTACTCGCATCTGTATAAAGCGAGCGATGCATTTTTCAACGAAAGGTCAATGGGTCGAGTAGTGGCCGGCGGGGGATACAACGTGGTTTTATTCAAATCGGTTAATCTCGATTTAAACGGCTACGTGCCACTTTCCGACTTACTCACACGTTTGCAATGCCAGCCCTGTTTTTTCATTAACTACCATCCTTCCGTACATAATTGAAGTAGACCGTAGCGAGCTGGAAATAAACATTGCTAAATTGAACATCTGATCGAACCTGATTGAGCGTTCGATGACAGTAAACGATTTTGGATGTGTTTAAATACGTATTGGGTCGACAGCAAAATATAAATCCTTGTATTATTTATTATCTCGAAAGGAATTCTCATGTTTCTATATTTATTCACGGCTCCTTTTTTATATTTCTGTTACAGATGAAGCTGAACGAGAAGAAAGAGTCGGGCATCCACAGGATACAGGAAGTGACCCTGGAGGAGCTCGATCTAAGCAAAGAGTACAACGTTGAGAAAACTCTAGGCGAAGGCAGTTTCGCCAAGATCCTCCTGGCCACCCACCGAAGGACTCAAACCCGAATCGTCCTCAAGGCTGTACATCAGGAGCTTACAACTGAAAGGGATTTCTTCCGCGAGTTCCACTACTCCTACCATCTAAGCCCGCATCCCAATATCCTCTGCTCATACGCAGTAGCTTTCAAAGCGGAGAACTGCTACGTGTTTGCGCAAGAGTACGCCCCCTTCGGTGACCTAGCTGGCAACGTCAAGGCTGGTGGTCTGGGCGAGGACATCTGCAAGAAGATCGCATCACAATTAGCTTCGGCCCTGGATTTCCTGCACTCCAAACAACTAGCCCATCGGGATGTAAAGTTGGAAAATATCCTTGTGTTCGCCCAGGACATGTCGAAGATCAAGCTCTGCGACTTTGGTTGTACCAAACGGGAGGGAACTCTTGTTAGCAAGATTAGGTGCACGTGGATGCCTTTCCTACCACCGGAAATTCATGAGATCATTAAAAACGAAAGGTACACGTGCAAGAGGAGCGCCGACTGTTGGCAGTTCGGTATCGTTCTCTTCGTTTGCCTTACCGGTAACCCACCCTGGCAAAGCGCAGATCCCATCCAAGATCCTGACTACTCAGCTTTTCAACGCTGGCTGAAACGACGCACCACAAAGATCCCCTCAAACTTCAGGCGATTCACCCCAAGGTTGCTGCGATACTTTAGGCGAGTCTTCGAACACAAGGCCGAAAAGCGACCACTCATCACTGAAGTTAACAAGTACTTTAAAGATGCTTGGTGCATCAGCAAACTCAGTCACAGTGCAACATCTACATCGGTGGATGTGAGCGAGAACTTTGCCAGGCGAGCGGATAGTTTACTGTACCTAGACACCATCGTAGACGATCGCAACAACTTCGACGAGAACAAGAACAAGCTGAGGAAGCTGTTGAACAGTTACGGACTCGAGACAACGGTGGATCAGAAGGACATGACGAAGAGGATCTGGGAATGGGTGATGCAGTGCGACTCAAATCAAGGTGATTCTGGACTGTTGTCATCCAGCTTCGACAGCGGGTCCATGTGAGACTTGGTCAGGTCATCCAGTGAGCCATGCTTGTATGAAGTCGCCGTTAAAGATCGAAAATACAGCTGCATCGATCTAGGCCTAAATGCGGATCTTCAGAAACATCTGCAGGAATGTGTCAAATGCTGAAGCGTTAGGTGCCAATCAAGAAATCGTCGTGAGTGTAGCGACGGCAACTGAATACGTGATTATTAAAACTTTGTGCTAATCGAAAGACATCCAAAGTAATAAATCGTAAATTTTGAGAATGTACTTTTGGGGTTCGGCAAAGCAGGGGAGGGGGAAGACGTTAGTTCGTACGATGACAAATTATTAGTGAGAGAGATCGAAGTCTTTATTTTGTTCTTTGAGTAAACAAAACAAAACTATGATAATTATTTTAGTTCATAGGTGCCTCGATGCGAATTTAACATACTGCTGTATCGTTGCTTACGGGAAGATAAAAAAAAACAGATGAACGGGCAGGAAAAAAGATTCATCACGGATACTTGAAAAACAGAGACAATAAATACTTCCACGTAAGACATTCAATTATTAAAGCAATTATACTTGCATACCTATTATTCTGTACTCGGACTACTTGATATTGCATTGTTCGGTGTACTCGTTAGTGGAAAGGGTTACGCGAAATTAAAACAATAGAAATCCAGAACTGCAGCAGGGGATCTTTGACGACCTTTTTAAAACTTCTTTTGCGTATTTTCTCGATTATTCTGTAAGGCTGTTCTGGATTTCTTTCCCACGAATAAGGATGCTGAATGAGGGACATGAAATTGAATTGAAAGTACCGAGACTGCCAGGTTTAAGATAAATAGAAAACAAAAATAGGTATGAATACTGTAGGAATTTGTATAATTGATAATAATGATTGTTGACTATTTCAAGTCACGATACACAGTATATGCACATAACGTATATATTCTTGTAGAAATTTATGTAGAATATGTGTATAAGAGAGATGATAAGCATCCCTCGAAGGATGTATCCGTTAGGTTCCAGCAGCTGTTAAAAAAAATGACAATTCGTTAAAACTGTACGTTGCTTGGTCGAACGATTAATTTATTATATTCACGCGTGAAGAATTTGAAACTTTTATTATGGCTGTTAATTGAAATCCGGTACAAAAAATATATGATCATATGGTTTTCCGGTTATTCGTCTGCACCAGCCTATGGGTCCAAGATTATTAAGCACGGTGCTTGAATAATACCGAGAATAATTGAATAAAAAATAAAAATAAGTAAAAAAAATGAGTTGAGTGAATATAATGAGTATGTGAGAAATAAACATTGAGTAACGTGGAGTTTCAACGTTTTCTCCTTATCTTAACAAAAGTAGTAGTGTGCGCAATGTATAGAGGCTGTAATAACACTTGTAATAATCGAGAATCCTCATAAACACGAAAAACAATCTTCTAACTTGGTTCAAGCATAATTTTTGTTACATCTTCAATAGATTCTAGAAGCTTCGCCTATTATTCTATTTACTATAAACCTCTTAAAGTGTGCTAGAATATTACAATACTAACAGTCAATTCCAAACAGTAAAAGTGAAATGGAAGACTGAACATTTGTTTTGCCAAGCAAATCGTCTGGGAGCAAAAATTATGCTTCAACTACAAATGAAATTACAAATATTCAGAAATAAACATTAATGGAACAGTTATAAGTGCATGTAAGCAAACAGAAAAGAAAACCCACCCTCTCGGCCTTGAATAAAAAAAAAGAAAATTACATTCAGCCGCACTCTTACAGCGCGGCGGGAAAACGTTTGTACTGCAGTAGTAGGTGAATTAAAGGTGTATGTCTTTGTGTCAATGAATTATACTTTATATAATCATGATATGTACGTAATATATGCGATTTGGGGAGAAAGAACGACAATTTGATAAAGATTAGAGGCGACGACGTTTTTTCCAACTCGACACTCGTTCTGTACACGTTGCAATCATTAAAATGGAAAAAGCTGTGTTTCTAATTAACCAAATCACCCAAAGTAAGCTATACAATCGATAAAATGCAGTAAAAGGAGTAAAATAAATACAAATGGAGGATTCGAATGATTAATGCGACCAATCTACCGATCTATATGATTGTTAGCCGTTAAAGCCTAATTGTCGCCGTACAGTGCGTTTATACATTTGTACGTTTGCATGGATAAAAAAAAAACACAGAAAAAGCACACACATACACTTACATACGGACATATACAACACACCTTTGCGATCTCAGAGGATATATGACTTTATTTTTACGTCGAGATTAATCGTTGTATTATATAACGATATGATATCAGTGTATATAGC
>UELV01099453.1:0-14936 GCA_900490015.1 Megastigmus stigmatizans
GGCATACACGTACACGTACGTTGAGACAGCCAGGGGATCCTCGAGTTATAAGACTCGGATATATAAGAGGGATGGCCGAGGCTATGCATTATACCGAACAAGGGATTCGATGATAGAGAGACAGGGACGAAGATATAGGGAAAGAGGGAAAAGGGATCTCTCCTTTATGTAGAAGTTGGCTGTGTGTGTGTGTGTGTGTGTGTGTGTGTGTGTGTGTGGATGTTGGCCGTCGTCGATTGATACGGTGTCCCGCGTTGTTACGAAGGTTCATTATTTGCTTTTTTTTCTTTCCTCGCTCTATATATATCGTGTATGGGTCCTCTCGAGGTACTTGACTTCCTTCCAAGTGTGTTGACCTGAAATGTGAACATTGCGAGATATAATGCGATTCGAGTAAAAGTTTTTATATGCGGATGTTGCCGCGCGCGCATGCGCGGGATGAAATGTAATGACTCTGATGTCAACCTCTGGGACCTCTTGTCAAACTACTTAAGCACAGATTTGCGACAGATCGATCAACTAATCGTAACGTAGTTCGTGTAATCCCATTGCTGAATATATATGGTAATTTTTGGTTGATTTTTTTGTTTGAACGTTGAATGTAAATAGGATTTGGTACTTTATATATGTATATGTTGCATGATAAAGGGAATAAATATAAACTTTGCACACGGTAGGTGTTAAAGTACAGTTATGTGCATTACAGCGAAATTTTAATCAGATTGAATATTAATTTTCCATCATGATCGTGTAACATTAGCGATCGATGATGTGGAATTGTACATATGTAGCTCGCATTATGCAAGGTACATTTATAGCGAGCAAATATGTTTGTTGGCCAAAATGCTAATTCATAAATAGAATCGATTGAATCCTCTTAATTTTTAATGTATCTCGAATATTAAATGGTAAATATATGCATTATATGGATACTATATACATAGAATGTTTTGCTCTATTTAATATTAATTATTTTTAAAAATTAGACCTTTTTAACTTACATAGTAAATTTCATTTGTTCAAAAAATATAATATAATATCCTGCAGCATCGCAGATTCAAAGTTCGCGTGTGTTTCCAGTACAATACATAAATTCTATTCCGCAACTGCCTCACCAAGAATAATGCACACCAGCAGATACAGAAAGAAACTCGAATCTAAATGGATGAAAAAAAAAATAATCCAAAAAAAAGAGAAAGAGAGCAATAAGCAGTGAAAATAAAAGCAGCTGTAGCACAGAGTGAGAGAGCGCGCGTTTAATCGTCGCGGCACCGCGCAGCGCGAATACAAGAATAGTCCCATAGAGCCGCGCACGTATATAGCGGCATTGTTCGTCGCAGGGATGCCGCGATAGGTGGTCCACCGTACGAGTGCTCGAGTGCGCAGGTCGCTATTCGTATATATATATAAACCGCGCTGACTTCTCGCCGCGTCCAGTCATGGCCGCCTTCGTCGAGGATATATACCACAGACCCTTCAAGGTCAAAGTCACGCGCGTGTACCTTTACTTCGGTGCAATGCAAGCCTTCTTCTCTTGTATCCTCTGCACGTGTATAAACGTGAATATAACAGAGTAGGATTTTCTCGCTCATTTTCTCGCTGGACATATAGCTTTTGATTCTGTGATAGATGATCGTACATAGAAGGAATGGACCAGAGAATCTATGTATACACCGATAAATTAATAGCAGGATATTATTCTATACTTTTCATTGCGAAACTTTACAATTAATTATGTCGCGTCATTTATCAAAGTTTTTATACGGAATCGATTGAATTCGCTTCAGACCTTGTACTTACTTAATTTGATAAGTATACATAGGAATCTGGCTGTCGGTATAATCTGACGTCTTCTCGAGATAAAAAAAAATTTAAGAGACCCAGTCGCAGAACGCTAGATATCAAAATCACGCGCCAATACGCAATCGACAGTCAATTTTAAATTCAATTTCCGATAGCAATTCCCTTCCAATATTTTGAGGTAACAATTCCTTGAACAAATTATACCTGAACAAGTGATATTTATTTCAGATAATATGTATTATTTTTTAATCTTTTAAATTTATTTTTTTTTTCCGTACAATGATGCTTTTGATTAATGATATGTATTATACGAAGTTAATATGTTAACCTTTTAAATTTTTATCTTAAACAAAGTACTTCATATATAAACATGTTCTGAATTAGATATACGAAAACAAGTCTTGCAATAATTTAGAGTCTCTATGATATCATACTATAATGGTTATTAATTAATCAAAATATAATCTAGAAATATACCATACTGGCTCTCGCTTCATGTATTGTACATAATAAACGTTATTGTTTGCAGATGGCAAGCATCGAGGTGTCGTTATCGGCATCGCCGAGACGAAAAAAAGGCGGCAGCGTTTCCGGTGGGATGACCTCACCAGCAGGTCATCGTAATAGAGACTGCTATAAGGAATTGGACACACTTCGGGTTGCCCTGCGGGACAAGGAAAATATTATTCAAACGTACGTATATATCATAATTGTTGTATGGTGAATAAATTTTATGAAATTATTCCAAGTCCGATTTTCTTAAATTTCAAGCAAAAGAGATACTTTAGGATCGAAGTATACAATTCTTCTATATATTACGATTCTTTTCGCATTCTTTTCATAAAATAAATCATACCTATTAGAAACAATTAGTCCGAAGACGTTTAAACGCTTAATAATCAAAAACTACCGGAGAATCATTGATTGTGATTTCTTTTGAGGCTGCAAAATTTAGAAATCATAATGAGCCTAGTGCAGATTCACTCTGACTGCCTTAATTTTCCAAAGGCTGAGCACAGCGCCAATCAACAGGTAAAATTAGCATTTGAATGGTAGTCGATCCAAAGAAACGAAAGGAGGAGAAAGGCACGAAAGGAAACAATAGATTTCCTAAATGATACAAGTCCCAATTAACTTTATCTCTTTCTGTTTGCATTGATGGTCTTTGTCGTCGTCGTCGTCGTTGGTTGTCTATATACATACGCTGAGCAGTCTAAAGGGTCAACTGTGCAATACACTGAGCAACCGGTTGGCGTTGCGCAACGGAGCGCCTCCCCTGACGGAGGCGGACAGAAAGGCCACTGAGGAGCGTCTTCAAAGGCTGAGACGGGACGCCGACAATAAGAGACTCGCCATAAAGAACTTGAAACTCGCGCTGGAACGTCTCGATATTACCGAGTAAGTCTACATATTACACCCCCCCCCCCCCTCCCCTTTTTGTTCCGTCAACTGTGAAATTTGTTAATTAAGATACGCGAAATAGGCAACAAACTCTTCTGCGCTGCGCTTATTTCGTTTTACCTTCTTTTTCGCTTTTCGTTAAATGTGTGTTTTACAATTGCCCAACCCTTTGTAGCTTTATAATGAAAGCGCGTACAATAACCGTCAATTTTGTCTTTACGAGATACATCAATTACGTTTGATGTAATTTATTACAAGTAATTCGTGTTCAATAGCCTTTTGTTTCTGTTCATCGAAGGTATTCGAAAAATACAATTATTTTGCACTGGCGAATGTCTTGAGTAATGAGAGATAATTTTGAAGCGATATATTGTGTTTTATACTCTTCATTTGCTTATCTTAATTTTCCTTTCGAACCAATGATACTAATTGCGCAATCAATTACACAGTATACCTAATTCAATTTAACGTCAAAAACAAATTGAACGCAGTATATATATGCATTACTGACGTCAAAGAGCTATATACATATATATATATAAAGAGCTCTACATATATTACGTCGGTAATGCAGAGATCTTCGGAACTACGAATAGATGAATTTATAGGATAGGGTAACCTAGCTTATTTGACATATAAGCTGCAATAAGGCTGCCTGATCAGGGCCTGATCTAAATATTATTTAAAAGTTTTATGTCAATTCCCTTGCAACAATTATATGAATATGCAATGGCCAATATATTTTATTACATTTGAAAATTACGTTATCTATGAAATAAAATGAATGTTTAATAACTATATTTAATTAAATTAGAGAATTTATATATAATATTTATTACAAAATCAAATTTTTATTAATTTTTATAACATAATAAATAACGTTGAGTGCGCCTTTTAGTTATTTATAGATGTTCGCTTTAAGTTTTTTCTCAAAATTTAATATTGTACATTTTTATAAACTTTGTTAAAATATTATAAGGAGTGATATATATTATGTAATCGTTTCGGAAATATTCCCTCAAAACTGTCTCTAAAGAATCATCTCTCAACTCCCATATGGTCTAGTGGCTAGGATACCTGGCTTTCACCCAGGAGGCTCGGGTTCGATTCCCGGTATGGGAAATTTTTTTTTTTTTTTTTTGACAAACATCTTACATTTTATTTAAACGCCAATAACTCATAGTTTTAAAAAAGATTGTTAAAATTTTGTTTTATATTTCAGCAATATTGATGTTCGAATACAACAAGCAGAACTTGAATATAGATTGGGAAGAGAAGAGTTAGAGCTATTAACACTCAGGGAAGAAAGCAGAGCGCTACAAACTGCTTTGGAACTTGCAGAAACTCAAGAAAAGCAAAAAAATGATACGATTTTCAGGTAATGATACAACAATAAATAATTAAATGTAAGCTATTTTTTTTCTTTATACGTGAATTTAATGAATTACTATAACATATTATGCGTTTGAATGCACACCGAAAAGAAGTTACTATAGAACCAATTAAACATATTACTTACCTTGACTTTAAAAAAAAAATTTTTAAAATAATAAATTTTATAATCTCAAGACCCCAACCAATAGATATGCAATTTACATAAATCCAGATGAAGTAACGCAAATTTAGTTAAAAAATATACAACATTTAAAAAAAAACAGTTTTTAGCAAAGTACTTTTCTTCTCGAAAATAATTGTGTATATAAATCTTAAAGATTTGCTTATTATTGCTCTCTTACGATGGACTATAAAATTGTTCGATGATGCAAGGCAGTTAATTTTAAATTTTTGCAGTAGATAATAGTTAATGTAAAATACCTTTAGATACATTGATAATAAATTAACGATTTTTATGCCACAAAAAATGCATAATATGTTCTTTTTCAAAAATAATATAAAGACTGCTTTCAAACAAAATGTGAACTACAAGAAGAAACAATAAAATGAACCTTGATAAACAAAAATGTTTCAGTAGAAAATATACATCCATACAGATATTTTCTAAAATAGCATATGGATTTAGTTTCGAAATATGTCGAAATACGTTTTTTCAAAAAACTTTTTATTATACTTCAAAGCTCGTTCCTTAAGAAAACTATATAGTTGTTTTAATGTATTTCCTTCGCTTTATAAAAGCTACGGGAATTTGTTTAACGTCGATACATTATTTTTAGCTGTATAACCGGATCTACTCAAATAACTATACATGCAGTGGAAGTCAGTGCAGACCCGAAGAGTCCACGTTTTGGCGCGGGACCTCGGGATGATGCCGCTGGACTATACGTTGACTGGGCTATCGAAGACTCTGGACTTTGTAAAGGAGATAGGTTGGTATCTTAAAAATACTTTAATCCATCACTTTAAATTATGATCCATGTCAATATTAAACGAGAATGCACAGATTGTATTATTTACAACAGAGAGTTTTTTAAGTGCACATATGGTTATAGATATTGTATTAAAGAAGTGAAATATATAATAAAATATTCAGTTCAGGAAATATAAATACGAAATGATTTTTAAAACCATTAGCAGATATAATACAATGTTTTATGACTGAGTTGTGCATTTCGTAACGTCTTTCTATATGCTGGTATATATTGCAGCAGATGGGACGATTATTTGACAGTTTTCCAATACCTGTAATATATGTCAAATACTTCACAGAACGTTAAAATAATGTCAATTTACAAAACTATTCAATATGTGCACTATATTTAAAATAGTTCGTGATTAACCTTATTCAATTAAAACCAGTGTAAATATAATAAATCTCGAGAACGGTGTAGATTTGAAGCAATTTTTGTAAACACTTTGGTATTTTCAACCAAATAATTTTATTTGAAAATACCAGGGTGTTTAACAAGAATTGCTACAAACCGCATAAACATATTTCCCTAAAACAGAATAAACAGATATTAACACGAGATTCAACCTCGTTTAACGCAAGTTTACCAACTCTATTTAATAGAGTGAACGACTCTCGGTACAATTATAGCAAAACACATGAAATTTTCATAACCAGATTACACGCGCAATCAGAGCTGTTTCGCGTACAATTCCGCGTGCGTGTGTGTGTGCGCACCTGCGCCTCTGCCGCCCATATAAAATATTTTACAACCCAATGTATAATAAACGCGGAAAATAATCCGAATAAAAGTATATAAGCGCCGAGTCGGAGCACAGCGCATCGCGGCGCAAAAAGCCACCTGTATATAATACAAATAAAATCCTTTCACCCGCGGGTCCCTCTGACATTATACACAGACAAAAAAAAAAGGAACGCGGTCGCGTATATATAACACACGTGAATTCGTTATAAGGCGAGGCTCACGTTGTACGTACGCAGATAGCGACAGAGACCGAGAAAGAGAGAGAGAGATACGTGGAAGCGCGGAGCTCTACACGGGCGTCGATGACTGGGCGAGTTAGCGGCAGGAACAATGGGCAATCTTGGTATTCCGTTCCCAAGGGGTCGCCGTAGCGTAACCGCCGCCAACCGCTAGGCCGGAAGTTCGCCGGTTGCCCTCGCTAATTGCACCTGCAGCTTATTCAGCTTCGCATGACTCCCCCCACTCCCATCCTACCTCTTTCCCCTATACACTACTCTACCATGCTAGAGCTTTATATATACCTTCTATGTACACCAGAGCTCCGATGTGTAAACTTCCAGGATTCCGCTGTTGTCGATGCCGCGCATAGCCCACGCTCTCATGGCTATTTGGCAATAGGTGCTGAGCCAAACGCGACGCACGCGCGCAAGCGTCGGACGAGTGTTTTGACTCGCGCTCACCCAGAGGATTCCGATCGACCAGGGAATTGCGCGTGTGCCTATGTGCGAATCTCCCTGTGATTAGCGAAGTTTGCGCGCACGGGGGCGTGTGGATTTTCGACGGATATATATATATATATATATATGTATACAAGGCAAGGAGAGAGAGAGAGAGAGAGAGGGAGAATCGGGATAATGCAGAACATCCGCTTAAGCTGCGAGATTATATAGGAGATTAGTACGTGTGTGTGCGTGGGGTGCGATTGAGGTATACCCCTGAGATTGAATCTTATCGCCGCGGATAGTAAAGGGCTCGTTTCTGGCGCCGTTCGCGTTCTTTCTATTTCTGATTTGTCCAGTTAACTTCTATTAAACGACTATGATTAGCCGGGACCTTTGGGAAATAAAGCTTACATTATGATAACCGGGTAATGTTCGCAGTTATTCTAAACTGATGCGGAATATCTTAGTGGAAAATATTTGTACGAATTTGGTTACATGCATGTAGAAAAAGATTTCAATTTGATGTATATCACGCGGAAGGATCGCTCTGCTAATGTTTGGTGTATAGCATAATTAATGTGACAATCGCATTAATTCGTTTAATTAACTTGAATGTTTCTTTTTTAATTAGACGTGTTCATGAATTTATACGAAAAGGCATCGATAAAATAATATAATACTCACTATATGAGAAAATGATAACTCTTCCATTTGACAGGTGTGTATAATTAATGAATATGCATTCATTTGGAAACATTCCAATTATCGTTAACAGGTCAATAAACAGTCGAATAAATATACAATTCGGAAGCATTTATGTAGAATGCTAATTACCTAAAAATATTATGCACTTAAAGAACAGTCTGATTACCATTACTGTTCGATTTCAAGTAAATCTTACAGCTAAGTTCTCCAACCGAACAAAAATAAAAAGTGAAAACATCTGTTGATCGCTCGATTACAATTTCAATCGCTTCATCAACATATTCGCACCCTCGATCACACACAGCCTCCATGTATATCTCTAAATCCATTGTTTCGCAGGATCTTAGAGGTGAACGGGAAGCTGGTGGTGGGGGCAGGTCGTAGCGACTTGGCACGTTTGCTCGCCGTAGCACCCGATGTAGCGCAAATCGTCGTACTAAGAAGGAACGAGTCACTCGCGGCATTGCGTACCCTTAGATCCGACAATCTCAGGTTGACCCACAGAATCAGCTATCTCGAGGAACAGGTGAGGGATTTGCTCGCGCCCAGGACTGAGCTAACCGTCACGACCGCTGCTGTTATTGAATCACCGCCGCCTCAGACCAGGGAACACGTCCAGGTGCGAATAACATTTTACGCTTTTCGTTTTTATTTTAATATTCGTAAATCTGACTGAAGCGATCATTAATTATGAAATGATGATGTTTTCTTTGATCTCGATTATTGTTGCTCAATTCTAACTCGTTATGATGATTAGAATTGTGCTGCACGTTGCCAAATATGCATTTCTATTATACTAAAATTTCATCGTGTACTTCAAAACAATGCATATGTTAAGCGCGGTTCCCAGAACATATTATGCAATTAACCTGCGTCATGTGCTTAATTTACTGTGAAACTAATTATTACCCATTTTAAATTATCTATGTATGAGAATTATATATTTATGCGATATATTATTAACAAATGCAACTTTTAAACATTGTAATATTTCAAAAATAATATTTTATATTAAAACTTTAGTTTGAAAATCGCATCTATCATAAAAAGGTTGGCCGATTTCTATCCCGGACAAAGTAACGCTGAACATTACAACACATAACTTCTTTTTAATACGAAAAGCTATTGGGTATTAAAATTATGATTGTATTGCTCTGAACTAGGTTTAAGATGCGCATAGTTGCACCGATCAGGTTCAATTTCGTTTATTCCTCTCCGTATTACAGACATTTTTATTGGTTCATATAGAATTTCATCGCCACGCAATATCGATACGTACGGTATTACGATCTTAATCTTGAAAGTTATGTTCGAACGAATGAAAATACACGTATAGCCGTGTACGCGTATAAACGATTCAAAATCACTGAATACATACGCAATATGCAGCAACATTTTTCTGACTAATTAAATACATATATGTCACGTTGGATTGGGATAAATAAATACTATATATTTCTTTCGTTATAAGATGAATTTCACGAAGCTGTACGAAGTAGAACGGAAAGCGATCGCTACTAAAGCTGCACCTCTAAAGGTTTCGAATATTGCATATATACTTGACAAATCCCATTTCTTATTCAAACAAAGCATTTTCTTTATTTCGAATCGAAACTTTGAATTAACATTTGTAATTAATATCATCGGTATATACATTTTCTTACGGAGAGCTCGATTTCAAGCTCCGCGCGAAAGATCTTTTTTTTTTCAGCACGCACTTATATTGCGCACACCCCAGAGCTTTACAATGTCAACTATATATGTATGCCAAAACACAAAAAAAAAATATCAACTAAGCACTAACATATTAATTTTCCAACCCGTCGTCGGCGCAGGTATTCCAAAAAGGGCCACAAGTAACAGCCCTAGTTTCGGGCATGCCAGGCTTGGTCTCCTCGCTGAAAGGTTCGCCCGACACGCGCCAAAGTCTGCCGAACGTAAAGGCTTCGTCCCGTCAGAGTAGCAGCAGCCAACACAGTCAGCTCGACTACTCATCGACCGAGGCTCTATCCCAGTCCCGGTCCACTCGCTCCAATCGCCACAAGCTCCAGCAGCAGCAACAACAACAACAGCAGGGCCAACTACAGCCAGCCAAATCGACAGCAAGTCTCGATCATATACAGCAGCATCATCACTATCAGCTACACAACTCGTCGATGCTGATGTCGTCCGTGTCACCGCGTAGGCGAGCTCCAAGGATCGAGGAACAGATGCTACACCATCACAAGGGCCGTAAACAGCAGCAGCAGCAGCAGCTGCAGTCTCTCGACTTTGACTCCGAGCCTACCTATTATAGGATGCAGGTATGCGTGTATGTGTGTGTGTAGTGAGCATCTGCATGGGGGATGAGAGAGAAAGAGAGAGTGTGTGAGTTATTGGGGCGGGCTTTGATTACGATCGGCTGTCGTATATAATAGATTCTTTTGTGTGTTCTCACGCCGGTTTGGAGATCGGTCCGTGATGTGTATATATATGAATGCGACGGGGGAGAGATTTTCGAGGACAAATTTCGGGTCGTTAAGAGTATGCTTTATTTTCCGAGGGATCGGCATGAGTTCGTGCCGCTGGGCAGTATTTCTTCTGCTGGAATGAATTCAATTTAATAGTAATATATATTTCACTTTTACCGTAGCCGGCTGATGGAATTGATACGGATTTATTTTCGAGTTTCAAAAATTCTGTCTATAGCTATCGCAGTATATACGTTTTGTCTATTTCGAACTTATTTTGTAAAAAAAAGAAGGATTAAAATTAAAAGAAACAATAGTCAAAAATTAATGAAAATGTATGAATGCAATAATAACGGCACATGGCGTCAAATTCACTGTTTGACGGGTAAAATTTCAGGAGGTACAATCGCGCGCTTCTGAGCACTCGGAAGCCTCGCTAAATGCCTACAGCTCGCAGGAGTACAGCAGCAGCGGCGGCGGCAAGAGTCGTCCAGCACCCCCGAAAAAGCCCCTCCGTCTCTCGCTCCATCGAGCTGCGAGCTTGCAATCGGTCGAGAGCGCACCGCCTACTACCTCATCTACCAGCAGCCATCATCATCATCACGACACTTACGTGCCCTCGAAAAAGCCGACCAAGCGCAATTATCGAGGCGACCTGTCCCTCCTCAACATCGACAAAATCAGCGGATTAAGAGAGAACGGGGAATCCAATCAGTTTCAGCAGCAACAGGAGCAGCAGCAACAACAACAACAGCAGCAGCATCAGGAGACGCCACAGCCACCGCCGAGGACACCGTCGCGGGCCGAGTCGTGTCAGAGCGCCTTGAGGTGGCCATCACCCAAGCCCAGACCTCATCTTGCTCAGCTCTCTATGGAGAAGTGGTGCTGACGGTTAAAATCCACGGCGGTTTAGGCTGCTGCCGGTGGATTTTGTTTCTTTGCGCGACTATCGCCTTGTCTATATATTATTATATTGTACAGTTTGTAATGATGGACTATGAACTTTTGTGCGTTTTTTCGTATATGCGAGTTGGCGTAAGTACGTAAGGGAATCAAAAATCTATTTCGGTACGTTTTTAGTTATGAGTTGGAAAGATTTGGTGGAACGATCGAGTTGAGCTGTACAACATCAGGACTTGCTTTTGCTACTCGGTTTGCGAAAACAATTTTATCTTAAAATTGAAATATTTATATATTTATAGACTTGAAATTTTTAAATTTAATCAAGTACAATTCGCTTTTACGTAATTAATTTTACTTAATAAATATTTATCATATTTATTTTCTGCAATTAATGAGAAATTTTAATTAGCTTTCCAACTGAGATTTACATTTTATAGATGTATTTCTGGAACTATGCTTGATTAAATACTTGAAATAAAAAAAGCAATAAGTTTTTATTTTCAGTTGGAAAGATTTTAGAAGATTTAAAAAAATTGTTTTATGATATCAGCAATAATTAGAATTCTAAAACTAGATATTCTTTGGATGAATTTTATATAGAAACGATGCAATGTTACTTTCTAAACGTAAATATACATGATTTAGTGGATTATTATTTTATAACTTTTCCAATTTTATAAAATTATTATAATATAATGAAGATATAAATTTATTTTATACTGTAGTAGCCTTTGACTATATGCAATTCTTTTCAAAAGTGCAATTAATTAAATAAATGGTAATACATTTGAAATTCATTTTTTGTCAAGTAAATAAATAAAGTATATGAAGACATAATTATGCAATATCGAAGATCTTCATCAACGCGAATTCGGAATGCAATATTTATTATTCAAAAAATAAAACTTTAAAAATACGATCGTACTTTTAAGTATGTATATATTGTGTAATACACTTTTTAAACATACGCCTGATAACTATAATCAACATGCTATGCAAATATTAATAAATATATATATATTAATATGAATTAGCGTTAAAGATTGAAAATTAATGAAACTTTCGTGTGCACTTGCAAATTGTACTAGTCGAACATTGCGAAGTAAATATTACTTCATATTTTTAAAATTGTTCTAACTACCTTTTGCAATAGAAAATTTGTAAATAGTAGCATTATAATTTAATAAATTAAATATTTTATCTTATACAATTTTATAAGTGCAACAATATTGAATACTATATATAAGATGAGAAGATATGTATATAAATATTTATATATTAAATTAATATACCTAATATTCTTCTATTTACAAATATTCAATTTTGTTTTGTAATTTTTATATAAAAGAAATGTACTTTTATACATTAATATGAGTGTACAAAAAAAATTTGTATGATTTTAAAGAAGTAATCAAATATTAAAAGCGACGTTAATAAACTTAAATTCATCACAAATATACAAAGGTATTATTTCACATAGGCTTGATAAAAGTATTTTTATTTTTGATAAACCTCTTCAATTTCTAGGTAAATATTTGAAATTGCATGGTAGAAAAACAAAATATCTAGTTCTAATAAGTGATTAAGATAATAAAGATTTAATTTTTTTATAAAAAATTATAAATAAGTTTATTTTACAAAAATACATATAGATGTTTTATTAATGACATCATTATGAACTCGTATAATTAGCAATCATTACAAATCTTATGAAATGAAATTTGTAATTAAAAAAAGTGTGCATTATATACTGATCTCAATAAAAGATGCGCGGAAGAAATCTAAAATTTCATTTTGTATATCCAAAATCAACAGATAACTTTATAATAAATATAGAATTGTCATAATCTAGCTTTTTTTATTACTTAGTGATGTACGACACAATCTAGCAATAAGACTGTTCAATTGTAAAAGACTGTTGACTCCATTTACAATTCCCATGTGTGTGATTCCAATTTCCTAAAATAAAAATAAATTGTCAATTTGCAGTGATAAGCTATTTATTACAAGGAAAAAGATTGTAATTTGATTTCTTACCCTAATAAACTCAAGTTTTAAATATTCATCGATGTCTAAATTCTTTGCAACCCTAAATATATTACTTATTATATCTTCAGGAGAGTATCCCATCTCCCATAAATACTTTAGTATCTGAAGAAATATTTAGTATTTAGTATACGATAAGTGAATGATATACTACTGTAGTACGTTAACTTGAAATGGATTGAATACTTACTCCATATGCTTTACCAATATCTCCTTGAGAACATGTTTCTAGCATATTTTTAACAAGTAATGGATGGGGTTCATCACAGACTTTAAAAACATTTGTGCTATTTACATGGTTAAAACCATTAACTGTGGATTGCAGATTATTAAGTGCTTGACGCATATCTCCTTGAGCAGTAAATATAATAGCTTCCAAACCATCGTCAGTGTATGAAATCTGTTCCAAAAGAACATATTTTATGAATCCTTATTATGTAAATAAAGTATTTGTTTATTAATTTAATAATTAATCGAATAAAATAAAAATAAAATAAAAAAAAATTAATTATAAAAATAACTTACATTTTCTTTCTTGCATACATCTAATACTTTTGCAAGAACTTGGGCATCCGATAGTTTTCCATAACGGATCATAGCACAACGTGATTGTATAGGTTCTATAATTTTTTCACTGTTGTTACAAGCTAGTGCAAATCTTGTTGTATTACTGTATATCTCCATTGTTCGTCGCAACGCTTGCTGGGCACCATCTGTCATGCTATCCGCCTCATCAAGTATAATAATTTTGTGTTTTCCAGCTTTTAGGTTAACCTATTTTAAAATACGAATGAGGTATTATATATATAAGTTTATTACGTTCAGACTTGTCAATAAAAAAATCATTACCTTCTTTTGTGCAAACATTTTAATTTTATTACGAACAACATCTATGCCTCTTTCGTTAGAAGCATTGAGTTCCAAAACAGCATCTTTGAATGCAGCACCTAATAATATTTTAGCAAAACACAGGATTGTAGTAGTTTTACCCACTCCAGGTGGACCAGCAATAATGAGGTTCGGTGCATTTCCATGTTGTGCAAATATTGATAATCTCTCAACCGTATCTTCATTTCCAACAATATCAGTGAAGACTTGTGGCCTGTACTTTTCTATCCTAGGTGGTATAAAATAAAAAACATTAGGTGCAAATGTGATTTGAAATATATAAAAATTAAGTAATCATGACTGTGATTTCCATATAATCAATAACCATTTAATGATGAGAATCTTATTTCATTATAAGTTATCCTAACCAAAATAATTATTCAATATATAAACAAATTTTGATTTGTATTTCTAACCTTAAAATTGTTTTTATAATAGCTTACCAAGGAACGTTCGACGCTTTTATAGAAGATGCAGATTTTTGAGTCAGCTCAGATTTTTTACTTGTTGAGGGTTCAGCATCCACTTCCATTGCTTCAACTTCTTTCGTTTCAACCATTTTTGTGCAATTTATGAAATCAAAAAGTAGTAATTAAACTGGCGGGAAAATATATCTTAATATTGTTGAATGTTGTGTGTGTCAGTCGGTGTTTCTCGTACTTATACCGATAGAGTAAAATATTTTACGCGCGGCGCGGCGCGCGGTGATTGATGGTCGGTAACGTAGCATAACAATTTAACAAAATTGCAGATAAATGATAAATGAAAAGGAGTTTTCATGCTGGACTGCAAGATGGCTCTAATTTTCTGTTTGACCAACTAATATAGACGCTTATATAGAAGGCTCAGGCTCTTTCCCATGTCCGGGGGACAAAACTCTGGGGGACCGAGTAGTAGTTCTGTCCCCCAAACACTTGGCGGCGCCACTGATATGAATCCAATTCATATATATATATACTTATGTATGC
>UELV01099454.1:0-16653 GCA_900490015.1 Megastigmus stigmatizans
TATTTATGCTCCCACTTGGTGCTAATCAGCGACGGAGGCATGCGATGTGTTTGTAAACAAAGCACATGAATTAAAATTCATGTGGGCTTGTGTCAATCGGCCGCGCTTGGACTCGAACCCGGGTCCGCCGGACTGAGAGTCCATCGCTCTACCGAATGAGCCATCGCAGGCCTCTGCTACACTCATTTATTCGACTCGTAAAGATTTTCCCATAACCAATTAAAAGCTGAGCATGAAGTGAAAAGTAAGCCGTTCAGGCAAACAAATGTAATGATCACTATGTTCATCAAGACATTATGTTGATAATGTCTTGATGCAAAAATGTACTCGATAAAAGTAGCGATGATCAAAAATCAATAAAAAGCGATAAGTGTAAAGAATGGTAAGGTGTATCAAAGTGTTAACCATTACCGGAATTAGTTTTAACATTTTTGGAGTGCTAATATAGAAATGTACGAAATGAATACGAATAATAAGAATGAAGTCAAAAATTGATTACAAAGATTTTATAATATAAGTTAGTACTGAACTATTATAATAGGATTATGTTAATTTTCGTAAGGTAAATAATAGCCTATCTTCTTTAAAAATTACTTTAATATTAGGGTTGATGCACCGATTTTGGCCAGTAACACTTTTCCAACTTTGTAAGGTGCACTTATTATAGTAAAACATTACGTTTTTCAAATAATATTAATATTTAATGTATAAATTCCATCTCTTTTTAATAAATTCATACTTTAATTCACAAAAAAAAAAACCTTATAAAAACCTTCTTAAATTGTATGAATTAAAAAGTAAAGCTCCTTTGGTACCGTTTTTGGCTTATTATTCCTATCAATTTAATTGGTACAAATGAAAATAATGTCTTTAAAGGACAAGCGATTCCAGAGAGTTTTTACAATAAATGAGACTCGTCTCAGTAAAAAGAATAGACCCGCAATGTTACAATTATAGTTGCAATATTATTCGAGGATGTGAGAAAATTTATTTGGTGGAACCATGATCATCCGCTTGTTCAATCTCATGAGTTATTATTTAATCATAAGTAAAATATTTTATTCCATATTAAAATACAAATTTTAATTTTTCCATCGACCATTCGGTGTGAAATTTTAATTCCTTAATCTGGTATACATTTATTAACTGACAAGTGCGGCGATTTTCTAGGATGTGTATTTTGATAAAACAAATAATTTGAAAGGCTAAAATTTCAAATCAACCACACCTATTTCAAGATCAATAAAGAGACTATCAAAAAATGTGAAACCGTCCACGATTTAAGAATGTACACAATCATGAATTACTTAAACGCGTCTGTTACTATGTAGAAATATGACTAGGTATATTGGTTTCATGAATATCGACAAGAATCAAGGACATTTGAAAGATATTTGTACTATCTGAAAAAGCAGACTTTACTGCATGGAAATATTTTGTATGTGATTTTTGGAAATTCGTATACTCTTTAGTATTTTTTAAAGATACAATAAATTATGCTTAAAGGTTTAATTTTATTTCCACGCCAGAAATTTTCTATTTCTTCATTAGTCTGCATTTTATTTATAATAACTTTAAAATAAACATTGGAAGAATCAACGAATTTGGCATTTATAGATGTTCCACTTTCATTCAAGATCGTAAAAAAACCACAGATTATAACTAAAAAGATTTTGCAAATAAACATTTTATTTTTTTCCATAGCATAATCAGCGCTTTCTTGCAAAGTTATTTGACTTCGGTAAATACAATCTCTTTTTACATTTAAATTATTGATTCGGGTGAAGATCTAATTAAATTCAATCTCACACCTTGCGAAATGGAAAATCTTATATGTTGGAATTTCAAGAGATACACGCGAACGTTATTATGTCGTACCTTGAATATAATAATGAATTGATGAGCTTGAAAGAAGCAATCGTATTTTTTGCATAGAGATCGAGAATTTTTTAAGATTCTGTGTAGACGAAGGTACAAAGATTCACAATTCGAAATACAATTTATAACAGAATGATACCATTCTTTTATAGATACAATGAATTCACCATTATATTTCTCAAAACCAATAAATATTTAGCAAGGTTATCTGCAGGAGGATTTATTCAATATTGGTTTGATGTCAAAAAATATTGTTTTTTGAAAAATCTCAACAGTAGCGAAACAGTAATAAGTTTCAAATTTTATCTACAATTATAATTGCATCCTTATTCAAAAAATATCAATACAAAAAAGTTACCATTCACTAAAATTATTAAGATTTATAAGATATATTTTTTGTAAATTAACAAGCTTCCATGGTAAAAGAATTCTTCTCTAAAACTGTTGATATTGGTTTAAATGCTGATCAGAAATCAGTTTTTGATCCGAGAACTTGCATGTACTATATATATATGGTTTACTGTAATGATTTTATAATGAAGCAACGAGACAAAATATCACGTAGATAAAGGAATCTTTTTGCAAACTGTTCCAATGTTAAATGGCCAAAATCGAAGCATGACCATAAGCGGTGTATATCCGACTAAAATCGAATTTCATCATTTACAAATTCATGAAAAGTTTATTATAATTTAATTTATTTGTATTAATTGTTTTTTTTTATGTAAAATTTTATACTTATAATATATATATATTGAAATTAAAAAATAATACTAATTGCGATAAAATCATTAAAAATTTACAGGAATATATCAATGTTTTAATTTGTTTTTGGAAAAGTGTTATGTCTGGATCTCGTCGTAAATATACATTTATCGCTCGACCAATGACAATTTCCAATAAAATTTTATATCAGTGTACAATGTTTGATGGAAGGAATTGTTTCGGTTACATGATATTGAAAAGTTTCAAGGTTGTTATTGAAGAGAGATAACATTATGATTCGGATATAGTGCAGAAACGTGTTCATATAATATTTTGTGAATATCGTTGAGATGGAAACGAAGAAATGTATTATAGGTAATTATAATTATTTTTTAATGAAATAAAACAGAATAGGTGACAGTTTTGATTGATAACGAAATGAATTTTCATTTTTACATGCAAAATTGTCTAACTTTATCGAGTTAATAAATTAAAGTACATTTAAAAATATTTCATTACAGTTGATTCCTTTAAAAAATTATAATTACCAGTACTCATTACAATTAATAAGTTCAATACAATGATCTCTTAATACTTTTCAAACTACGAAATTTTTTATAGATTCGACAATAGAATCATTTTTAATTGATCAAAATTTATTAGCTAAAAATTTGCAAGTAGTATATATCAAAGTAATAAATTATTAATTAATTATCAATATACACGTTCAGTCTTGATAAAATAATATTCTAGTGCATAATGTTTTTAAAGTGAAAAGAATTTTAATAAGTGGATTTGATTAAAAACGAGAATGAAATATGCATTAGTAAGGTTACTTTTGATATGAGACTAGGAAGGTTTACAAAATATAGTATACCGAGTTACAGTATGAACACCAAAATACGTATACTTCTTAGCCCATTTTACTAAAACAATTTTGACGAGTATCACTAAGAATAAATCTTTACAAAACTATGCATCAAAAGTTTAATTTATAAACTACGAATTGGTATAACGCCAAAATTGCCTTTTAAAACAAAAATACTCGGTTAACAATCTTGAAACAATGTCATTAATAATTTTTCCGAGAAGCATTTGAATCCAATAAAGTTAATATAAGCATAAATTAATTGTTTATAAACGATATTGTAAAAAGACATTTTTTCCGAGAACATCAAGGCTCAAATGGCCAGCGAATAAAGAGTAGAGCCGTTAAAGTCACGGGCATGCCGTGAAACAATGCATAAGCTGCGTAGGTATGCAATGCGTAAGTAGCGGAGGAGACATCGTCTCAAGATTTTTTCCCAAGTCGGTGTGACTCTCTCGGAGACAAGGTCAACAAAAAAAAAACAAAAAAACAATGGTACACGCAACAGTTAAATGAATGTATAGCGCGAGACTCACCAGGCTTCGTGGGTGATGTAGCATGCAATGCCGAGCCGCCGGTTCCCGTCACCGCTAAACAACCACATATACAAGATCATGCCATTACATCACCATCCTTTCCCAAAATGTCACGAGAGCAGAAGAATAACGTGTGTGTATGTGAAAAGTGGGAGGACTACGGTATGAGTCGCGGTGCTCTCTGAGGCCGAATGTGACATGATTGGGGTACAAGGCGTTAAACGAGACCCACGTTATAAATTGCACGATATGAAAAAGTGATAAATGAGGCTGAAATTGCTGTACACGATTAAAAGAACAGAAGGGGTGTCGGGTGCTCGTGCGTAGGCAACAAAGCTATACAACACATCCTTCCACGATTATTTTTCTGCTCTCCTGTTCCAGTATTTGTATATGTAGGTACATATAGCTCGAAACATATATCTGCGCATGTCAAATGATCATGAGTTGGACAGTGACACAGAGTATAAAGAAAGAGTATAATATACGTGTAATAGGTAATAATGTATGTACAATGACTTGACGTATCTCTCTCTCGACGTATGGTTGCAGTTTCGTTTGGCGATCGGGTTACACCATTACAGGAGCGTAATGGACAAATCAACAAAACGAAACGAAACGCCAGATTCATCGATAGCCCGCAAATAATAGGTGATAAAGAAGGAAAGGGGATGGAAAGGAAAGAAAAGAAAACATATAGAGGAGAGAAATAATATAAAAGTAGCGCAAACTAACGTAAGGTGCAGGCTAAGGTCGTCGAGAGCCTGTGAGGTGCGCGAGACTCCTTGGGACATATGGGATGGAGAGAGAATCAACGGTCACGACGCACCGCTCGTTCAGTCTCGCACGTTTGGCATATATATACATATTCGTGTTTACATATGGCAGCTCGTCGACGGCAGGCTCGTGAACGTTCTCGAGGTGGTAAGTCGATTGACGAGACAGGACTTTTCGCTGGACTGTTTAAATACGCAGCTCCGTTCACCAACTTGCACGGGACACGTTGCATTTTTATACGTTTATAAAAGCCGATTTCTTCATATATATATATATATATATATATCAAATCATGTGAGTCTATGAGTGTGTGTGGAGCGTGTATGCAAGTTTGAATGAGTTCTGCATCGTTGATGATATTCTTATACGATGGTTTTGCGCATTTTAATATGCGTTTGAAGAATGTTATGCGCAAACGTTTTTGAGGTGGGGCCAGAAACAATAGACGCGTCCTCGACCGCTATAATCGATTATATCCAAAGTACAAAAAATTCATAAGCCTCGGTTCTCGGAAGAAAAAAAAACGTATCTTTAGTTGATTACTTACAAAGAGATTTTAATAAATGGAAAAGCGCACGCAAGCGGTTTTATTGTTGAAAAACTTTACTGCAGATTGAATTATCGCCGCGCACAACACAGCCTGTACATCATGCTTTAAATTTCTTTTCTTCTTATACCCTCCGCGCAGGGTTATATGTACGAGATTTCCTTAAGTTGACCTAATTACCGAGACTATTCAGGGGAAGCGGGCGCGCGAGCGAGCGAGTGATCAACTCAACCTCTTTTATATCGCAGTTGAGATTATATTGCAAAACGTGAGAAACGTATATATATATGCGAAGCCACGATAAAATTAAAAATCAGCCAACGGACGAGATCCTTTAATTTGGAATTTTTAACGCTTGCAGGGAAAAAACGTCGTTAATTGGATTTATACCGAGTATTTTTACTTTTCTCTCATTGTGTTTGCGCTATGACTATATATATCGATGACAGGCTGCTTTTATCGGGGCCGTTTAGAATAATCGCCGAGTTAATTTTAAGACACGAAGGCTACTTTTTTCGGTACAAATGAAATGCTTAATTTATAGGTTATTAGCGCACGAATTTAATGGCAAAAAAGACCAAAATAACGTATAATAATCGACATCGTTCATTTACAGCTCACATGGATGGAGGTATATACAGTAGTTTCCGGCCAAAAACTGGCGATTTTATATGCGCGAAAAAAAAACAAACTATATTGGCCGCTCTCAATATATATATATTGACAATGGCAAATTACGTTGCATCCACTGAAAGCAGAGGCGCGTAGAAAGGGTGTGCGCCAAAAAGAAAAAAAGGGTAAAACAAAAATGAAAAGATGTATAACTCAACCAATGTATAATAAGACTGGCAGTCAAAGTATAAAACAACGTAATCGCAGGTGCGCATCTATATGATCGGCGACGCAAGGAAAAAAAAAGAGGGTAAATAAAACAACAATTATTTGCCAACGAGTCGCAGATCCTCGTGTATATAGCCGCAGCGGCTTGCCAAAGCAGCGCGTCGCAATGTGTGTGTTGTACATATATTATACATGTGTATATAATATGTGAAATCAAAGATTGGTCGATTTACCACGCGATATCCTACAGAGTAAATGTGAATGTATAAAAGAAGTATATAGAAAGAGCGCTTAAGCTGTGACGGCTTACCTGTGGAATCGAAGTCACCCTCCAGCGGCCTCAGAGGCCTCGAGATGCTTTTCCTCTTCGACGGGGAATGTTTCAGCGCTGCAACACAAAGTTCACGCTGTTGTAGTTGCTCTTTTTATCGCCCCCTCTCGTTTTCAGTCTCACTCTCTCTCTCTCTCTCTCTCTTTCTCTTTCTCTCTTCCGCTCGCGCGCGATGCGGAGATTATTTCACGGGATTCATCGATCGTGTCACAAACTTGGCGTTGGCACACACAGTTAGTTAAAAAATGTGGGGCACTATTTTTTTTCTTTTCTCCCCTTTTCCCGGCTCGAAGCAAAACTTGAACAGGATTTCAGCTTAGTCATCGAGTTCGAAAGCAAATATATGTTGTCAAATTAATGAATCAATTGATTATGTTTTTTCACCTGCCGTGTTGTACTTCGAACGACGGAAAATTTGAGGTGAATATAATGGTACAGGCATGTAAAACCTCGATTATTAGTATAGTTAAAGCAAACTTTTCTTTGTGACAAATTACAATTTTATAGATAAAAAATAATTTTAATGTTGCTCGAGGGCAAGATTTTTTTGTAAAGCAAAGCCACTTTCTAAATAAAATTACCAACATAAACATAAACCATTGTGTTTTTTAGTAAATCATATTTTGTTTAGCATATCAATGTAATGCATATTAATATTATAAATATTATAAAAAAATAATAAATACTGCAACATCAAAAAATGATTTCCTTCTATTGTAAATATCAAATGTTGGCTACGACTTAACGAAAAAAAAAACTATATAAAATGTCTATAAAATACAAAAATGTGTATACGTTAAAAATGATATTTTTAGTTGATAGCAGAAAATGCTCTCATTTTATTAAGGGGTAGCAAACACTTCGATAGTACAAAATAATTTAATAAAATATAAAATTTCTGTAAAATGTATTAGACATCTACTCTCTAAAGTTAAAACAGTGACAAGAGCAGTGTAATTGCTTGGAAATCAATGCATATACACACTTTTTTTACAGTACATTTCAAAACAGTGATTTCAATTTCACTGACAAAAACAGTGTATATGCACTAATTTACACGCAGTGGCACATTTGTCATTGTTTTTAATTTAGACATAGTATAAATATACTTACTTATATAGCTTATAATTATATATTAATTTATAAATCGATGCTCATTCGGGTATAACAAAGTGGAAGGGAAAAAACGAAATATTTTCTTTTCTTATATATGCAATGTAAAAAAACTCGCATATCAATCGTGCGTCAACTAATTTCATTTGGGTACATGGTCAACGGGAAAATAGTTTGCGAAATCTAATACTCTAATCTAATTTCAATCACTCATATTATTATATCTTTGTTTAGAAACGATTAATCGAGTTAAAAGTTGAAACTCTGGGGAACGTGAAAAACTCGTGAAAACGTGTGCTTGGACGTATGATTCACGTTTTATCGGGAGTAAAAATATCTATTGCTATAGTATTTGAAAAAATTTCTGCTTCAGTAACAGTAAAGTATTCGATTGAGCATTCAAACATTTATTTTTTAAATATGAACGGATAACACAAGAATTCGTTACAAAGGAAGAAAAATACAAATTTAAAGAATATAACACCAAAAGATATGTGATGAGACAATGAAAAGTAAGTATACATATAAAAGCTATGATTTTACGCAAGAAACTTGATTCAATAATATACCAATAGTCAATATTTATAATTTTTACCGCTTAAGTTACTTAATATGATTCGAGATAAGATCACCTTCTATAATAGCAGCTTCATAATAAATGAATTTGTTAAAGCTTATTTTGAAAAGTTTATATATTCAGTTGGGAATCCTTAATAATTTTATATAAATATAAATTATGCAGAAACTTACTTTTTATGCATCAAAATTCTAAGATAAATATAATAAAATAATAAATCTTCAATATTTATTAAACTACATTGGAAATTACATTCTCAAGCAATAGGTTTTTAGTAACTATCGAAGGAATTAATTAATTATTAATATAACTGCGTATTATCTAATTTATCATCAAGCAAATTTATAATTATTTTTACCTAAATTTATGAGGATTCCTGCCCTGCGTAAAATCATAATAATTTTCAATTTGTTAATTGTTCTAAATCTGAGAAGTTGATGAACAGGGAATGAAAAAGCATGTACGCGACATTTGCATGTCGTCCAGAGAGGATGAACTTTACGTACGATTCAATCGCTAAAATACAACTCGAATGTAACAACAGACCTTTATCCCAATTCTTGGAATCGCAGCTCTTAACTTTTAGTTGCCTCATTTTTTTCGACTTTTTTGATTTAGGTCCTAAAGTTTAAATACTTTAAAGATTACAGTTGAAATTCGTAATGGAACAATGTATATAATATGATGGCTATATGGCTACTATAATAAAAAGCAAATTTTAAAAAAATATCAAAAATTATTATCATTATGCTTAGACAGGAGTAAAAGAAATTCAACTGAGGATGTCATATATCACAACCATCCTACCGTTAATTGTTTCTATGAAATCATTATAGAGGCACTCAAAAAAAAACTTAAAACGGCACAAAAGATATTCTGTAACTTCGATTAACAATTCCTTTCAACTATAAGTATGCTGTTCCACTTATTCCATTTTCTAATTTATAATTTTCATAGCTAACCGATATTAGTGAATCAGAGATATCGATTCTAGTGCGGTTTGCTACCTACGATAACATTTGCACATCAACAGCGTGAATAATAGGAACACATTATACTTGTCTAGTTTGTCGTTGATGCAGATGCAAACATACACAGCGTCACGTTAAACAGTACGATAACACCAATACTGCCCATGAGCTCCACATTATCGTTATGCAATAGTTGCAAATATTTTTGTCCAGGGAATGAATATTTCTTTTTGTCACACAAACGTAACTTATTATTTGCGTAACACAATTCATCTTTTTCATTCCTCTTTACATTCGATAATCAGTAAAATAAAAATATTTACACCATTGCAGTGATACAGGATTAAGGTTAGAAATTATTTGCAATCACAAATTCCATTATACAAACATCGATACTTCGGAGACTTTAAAATCAAATTTAAAAACTTTGCAAAGCTAATTCATTTTAAAAATAGATATGGCATCAGGAGTTGCGATCGCATATAATATTCATTCATGTAAGACGATGCACTCATAATACCAAAAGTATATAGGTGGGGAAAAAAAAGACGTGGACAAAAAAAATAGTCGCAGTTCATTACACCAAATAGAAACAAAAGTATAAACAGCGAAACTCACGTGCAACTGCCAATTACGCAAGAATCACGTAAAAATCGTTGGATTTTCAAAGAACGTACATATACGCGTGTTGTATAAGTATATAGAGGTCTGTAGAGGATTACATAAATGTAAAGTAACGACGAGCACAGGCAAGTAACACATTGGGAGCGCTAAACGTGCTTGACATGTGAAGCCATTTAAAGAGTATAAAGAGATATATATGTATATATATATTTAGGGTATGAAAAATGAAAAAAGAAGAAAATATTACAGGATGGTGACATTAAAACGAGGCACACACTCTAGTACTAAAACTGTGACTAAATTTTTAAATTATTAAATAATGTAGAATATATGAAGGTTTTCATGCACCGTTCATCTGTTTAAATATACAATCATTTATAATCTGCCTCGATACTAAGGTTTAACGGTAAAGATCAAAGTTAGAAGAATAATAAATAACTATAAAAAGTAACCACAGTTTCGATCCATTTCTATAAAAAAAATAAAGACATAAAGCTTCTATATGCGTATAGCTGATCGTATAACGATAATATAAAAACGTACAAAACGAAAAACAACAACGTTTACAATAAAAAAGAGAAAAAAAAAAGAAACAGAAAAAGGAAGTTGTAACGTCGAGCAGGCACATCACAGGATATAATGAATATATACGGGTAAAAAAGAAAAACAGCAAATGAGCTGGCAAAAGTTTTGTATACACTGCACACGCACACACATATGGAACAAAGTAGACGGGTTAGACAGAGACAGAGAAGAAAGAGTTACCTATGTAGCTGGTGACGAGGTTACGGAATTTGCGATGATTCCCCTTAATCTCGGGCAGGTCCACTTTATTTTCGCCACCACGAACAATTAGGCGTGTAGCAGTATTATTGCGAGTTTTGTGTTCGATAGTCGGTTTGGCGTTCGGGTTCAGAGGGGTCGAACACGAAAGAGAAGTGCACGGACACAAAAACATCACATTTAGCCAACTCAGTACTCAACATTATGTAATATGTCCAAAAAAATACCGATACATATATATATATATATGTATATCTATGTATATCTATGTATATATGTAATGTATAAATGTATATTTTCTATGTATAGAAAAATTGGATTTAAACTCTTGGTGTATATCGCGTCAATAGTATATAGAAAGTATAGAGGATCTGAAATATGTATGTATGTGTATATATATATAGGAGAAAGATAGCGATAGTACACAAAAATATAACGGGAATATGCTTATTTATAATCATGTACCTAAATAGCGTGTGCATTATTATTTTTACTTTAACCAATAATTCTTATGCATATAATCATGTAGCATATTCTCATCGACTAACTTTAATATAAGCTATTTTTGCAATTTAACACAATTTTGTTCTTCATAAAAGAATCGTTTCCGATTAGCCAAACAAAACAAAATAGAAGAAATTAAATTTATGACTAGATCAGCTCTTGTCTGTTCAATGACGAATAATTATCGTCATGGCTGATTCAACACGACTTATGCATTAACATTGTTCAAAGTCTTGTCGCGGTAAAATAACTCATTAAACGGCCTATGTATCCTTTTCGTTCAGAGTCAAAGAAAAATATATATCCCGTTAATGTATAATTCTACTAGGATAATAAATGGTTTGGCTACTATTATAGATAAAACTGAGTATAAGTAGTGGGTTGAGTGTCTATAAGTGTTGGAGACGGGTCTGGTATAAAATGAAATGTAAGTTTGTCAACAGAGCAAATGTTTATTGAAAAAATATCAGTTATGTACATTGGTGTCCACATTGTGTTAATAGCTGAATATTTGAATAACAATAAAAAAATATTCTATTCTACTTCATCTGCTTATTCATTGCTATCCCTAGTATTACTATATTTTTTCGTCATAATAAAAATCCGATGGAAGCAGTTTTCTATGACATGTCTAAAAAAATAACAGCTCTCAAATTTCGCGTCAATCAGAATTCTCTCTGAGAAAATTAAAAAAAACTCGTTCCATCGGACCCTCTAGATTTTTACCAACTAATTTTTAAGAGAAATTCTACTTCCACTGGCCGACGAAAAATCAAAGTTTACAATGTTCGAGAAACGCGCGTCGTAAATCGCTAAACTTTATTTCGTTATACAATCTAACTTTTAAATAGCGTATATGTGTATATTAGATATATGTATATTGTTAAAAAGTTTGACGACCATTTGTTTTATCTTTGTATATCGTTATATAATGAAAAATGGATGTGTGCGAGGCTCGGATTTTGTGTGTTCAGTGTTTTTGTCACCTTAGAACAAAATAGCAAACGGTAAATGACGTCCATAATCACAGCATGTTTAATAATAATAATCTTCCAAGTTGAAGTTTAAAACGTCTAAATCGTAGTCATTATTTCTGGAGTATTTTTGTTTTTTTGTTTCGTATTAGTAAACAAGAATTACATAAAAAGGCTCTTGATTCTATAAATATATGTATATTGTATATCGCCGAGCTATAAAAAATTCGCCTAGGATTCCCTATTAATTAAGGTACCTTAACTTTATTTAATTAATGAGACAGGCATTGTTGTCTCGTAATATGCAGAATATTTCGCTGCAGTGCGTCCTATGCTTTTGTTTTTCCACTATCGTTTGCGTCACAGTAGCAGATGAGTCTAAAGCTATCACGGCGACTGCCGTCTGCGACAGTGAAAAATTTTCAAACGGTATGAATTTTTAATGACGCTTTTTTTCTTGCCTAGCGTCATTCAAGTGCGTCATTTTTCTGTATTCCCTTTGTCTCTCTGCGTTAACTATTACGCTTGCTTATTATATTTCAGATTTTTGTATTGCCTTTCACAGATAATATAGGAACATGAAAAGATTATTTATTGAAAAATATTTCATTTAAATTTTCGTTTCTTTTCTATTCACGTATATTTTATGTGCATACTAAATACTATGCTTGCATTTCAAGTTTATAACATTAATATAAAAATTTGCTTAATTCGTTAATTTCTAGATAATCGAGATTTCTTGGATTTTGAACATGAATGTTTTATTTATTATAGATATTTAAATAAATCGAACACGATTGAAATCCAAGAAATCATATTTATTCAATTAAATCGTTATGAAAGATTGTAAACTATTATAATTTGATATTTACTTTCATAGAATAAGAGTGATTGTATAGAAAATAATGTTCCTCTATAGATATTGCATCATAATATTATATATATTAAATTATCGATATTTTTAATGCTCTAAGATTCATATATTTCAATACGTTATATTAATAATGAGCATTATATAATGAGTTATAAATAATCTTTAAGAAAAACCACGTAGATATATGCTTTTGATTTTATGTTAGGTGCGACTAGACAAATTACTTTACAAATTGCAAATAATGAATTCTCTACAATTACGAAAATTCCCTTTTCTTACAATCACTCAAATATTTGATACTTTCATTAATGTTATGGCAAGAAATTCGATTATTTTTAAAATAGCTAAAAATATTTTCATACTATATTTAATTAAAATTTACTACTTATGTGAACTATACTTGCTATTAATTGTGTACACATAATAAGTCTTTTCAAAAATTCGCATCGTTTAAATCGCGTTAACCTACATAACACAGTAATTAAAATCTTATTGTAGTTAAAAATTAATATTATTTACCCTCGATTGTACAAAATACTCAGCTATTCCTGTGGACACCAGGCTTTGTACAATTGTATTTTATAATTACAAATTATGTAAAAAATTAATTTCGTAAGAAAAACACTTTACACAAATTGAAATATAATTGATATTCAATCGATTATATAAGTAAAAAAGCAGGTAAAATAATTGAATGTGTGCATTGTGGAATTAGTAATCAGTTATACTAATGTAAGAAATTAAATATAAGTGTTTTAATGACGTATAAAAACTTAAATTAATGATGAAAATAATATGAAAATTCTTATATGAAAGAGAAATTAAGTACATGATTATGTGTCATGTGAACTATACAGTTTTTCGCATCATTGTTTCGCATTCAACAGTCAATATAACTTCATCTTATTGTAATAGTGTATAAGTTTAGTTTTCCTCAATCGCGTACAAAAAATGTAAAGAAATGAAGAATGATAGCTATGAGATATCTGGTAGAAAAATTTCTGTAACACATATCTTAATATTATTTTTTGGCCAACGTGCGTATCACAGCAATTTTTAAAATTATATATTAATTTAAAAAATATATCATTCCCATTTGTTATTCAAATTATTATTAAATTTATGTAAAAAATAGGTTTCGCGTAGCAAAAATTTAAAATAACTTTTAAAGACTTAAATGAATATTTTCATTTATGTAACTTGATCGTAAGAAACTCTTAAAAAAAAATCTTTCTACCAGAACGATATTTTGATAAATCACAGACATTGATCGCGGCGCATTAAGTAGCGTTGGAAACAATGTTAAAAAATATATCTCTAGCTTACAGCTTACAGCATACTGTGCTCTCTGTTTTTAATACAAGTTACATATTACCTAAAATATATTAACCCGCGAGAGTATTTCTCCTTCATTCGTCGTATTATGGAACAAATACGTTTTAATACCTAAATTCTGTCTTTGTTCATTAACAATAAATGCGCTTGCTCAAGTAACAGTACACTTTGTTCTTCTAATATTTTTTCTAATGCAAAAACAAACTTAACATGTACTGTGACTCAATGAAGATACCATCACAAAAGTTTTGGACACTTGTTTATTACAAATGCCGCGGAAGGTTGTTAGGAATGGGCTTTGTTGAGTACTAGCATTGAGGTCAAGTGTGCTACTAATGGCTGATTCGGATGGTACTTACGTGAGGGTATCTTCTTGAAGACCGTTTTTGCCATAAAGCTCTGGAAGCGCTCAGCGTAAAAGCCAGGTCGATGCACTGACACCGTATCCTAAAACAGATTGCGATCATTGAAAGTTTTACATTGTGATCATCAGTGACTCATTATTCGTTGAAAATTTTATATTTTGTTGGACTTACCCCATCGTGAATCATTGACTTTAACGTGTGCTCAAGTTTCTTCTTGAGTCGGTAGCTTTGAAGAATGTCGATAATACCAATGAAAAGAAGTAGACGTTCGCCACGTGCATTCCTCGCTGGAATACCACCCGGACTGCTAGGAATAGTCATTAATTAAGAAAAGTTACCCAATTAATCGTTAGTTGAGTTAGGCATCCTTTATTATAGACTAAGTACAAATATTTAAGAATCTAAGTGTTACTATACATTTTAGGTTTGCTGTTAAGTATAAGGACTATGATAATATAAATACATAAAAACAGTTTAACTCATTATCATCATACTCCTTGCCTTTAAATATAATCACTTATCTAGTTCGCCAATAAAAAAATTAAAAAATTATTTGCTAGACACAAATTTTAAATAAGAACGAAATACTCACGGTACATCATCTTCTTCATCAATTGGTTCGCTTTCAGCTTGTATACTTTCCATAGCTGTACTGTGAGCAACTAGCCTTTGTCGATTTATACTGCGAGATCTGTTGAGAGCAGCAGCTCCTATTCTATCCTCTCTTTCTCTTTCCCTTTCAGCTTGTGTAAATCCAGCACTATCAGTACCAGATTCACCTATTTCTTCTTCTGCACTAGTTGACAATCTCTGTTCCTGTTAAGATATATAAAATGAGAATAAAATATAATTTGAAAAAGTTAGGAATTATTTGCGGCAGAATTTGAATACATTTTTTATACTTACAGTTTTTTCTCGAGCAGCTTGATCAAGATTATGTATTCCAAGTAACAATGAATAATCCATAATCTTAAAACTTTCTAAAACTCTGCAATCTCGTTGAATCGTTTTAATCAAAGCATTAAATGTATCTGATTCTAGAAAAATACCCTCTGGATGATGTTCCATAAAATCCAAATCTTTATATGTTGGTGAGCGCTTAGATCTTTCTGATTTAGAGGCCTATAAAAGAAAGAGATTAGTTTAAGTATACTGAATTAGTTGGATTTTATAAAGTTTAATTGACAAGCATACTTTTCTTTTATATGTTGATCCTTTCAAGTCGTATTTTTGATGAAGTTTAACTGCTGATGGCAAAAGATTGTTCATGGCAATAAGTCGAACATTTTTACTGTTACATCGATAACAATATAAACCAAAAAATTTTGGCAGTAACGTTCTAGGGTTTTGGTTTAGATTCTAAATAAAAAAATTAAATTTTAATTAATAACAAAAATTAATAAAGAATTTTTATTGACTGATTCATTAGTGAATAAATTACCATGTAATAACCAGGTAAAAGTGTTTGTAAAAATTCGCCTTCTTTATGTTGAACAGTTTTAATGATGAATTCATCATCTTCTGTTAGATAAAAAATACTTCCACTAGCACCAGGGTTTGATAACTCACGCAATGGCGCACTACACATAGACATCTAAGACAAAAATTACTCTATAAGTATCAAAAATTTATTTTATAAATAAAAAATAATTATAAATTATTTTAAAAACTAACCAAAAAATCATCTGGTTGAATACCAAACAAATCTCTAAAGTAACGAAATGCAATAGGTGCGTAGTTCTTAAACTTAAATTCGGAAAAATGATGGGCTGGTGTATGATTCGAGCCTTCACTAGGAAAATTTGTTGTTTCCACTGTCATGAAATCCTGCATAAGTAAATCTCTCTCGGGTTTGCTTGCAAGGCCTCCAATTGCATGTTGAATACCCAACTGAATAGATCCCATAATTTGTGTTGTTTGGATCTTTACAAAATAATTAATTCGTTATAAAAAATTTACTGTTAATTAAAAAAAAAACATTTATATCTATAATACTATTCACAACATTTGTTAAACAGATTGATTAAGAGTTCTAATTAACATATTTACAT
>UELV01099456.1:0-15084 GCA_900490015.1 Megastigmus stigmatizans
TATATATATAATATAGATTAAATTTAGAATAACGAGTGAAGTTGAAAATATTTAATGAAACTGTAAAAATTGAAGGTATTAGTCAGCATTGAAAATTAGTATTTTAAAAGTTTAAGCTTTTAAAAGATAGCACATTTGTTGGTAGGAAATGAAATAAGATAAAAGTAAAGTGGCGATTACTTACCTTTTAAACGACGTCAGAAAATGAAGAAGTTGATGCATATACTCAGTAGTATATTCTATATTTTATGAACAAAGTATCTATATTCTATACAAATGATAATCTTAATTTTACCAGTGTCTTTTTCTGAATTTGAAAAATCAGGTGGAGTAAAATAAAAAAAAATATAATCATTTACAAACAGAATTTACGCATTAATGATTTAACAATCAATAATTTAAATATTGAAGTTACAGAAACAGTATCATTATAATCCCAAATAATGTTTGTCACTAATTCATGTGATTTTATTGCACTTTTACATGCAATTTTGGATTCGCACTGAGTAAAATCCAGTTTAATCTGTAAAAGCTTACAACTATAATGGTAATGGTAATGGTAATAGGTAATAAATAATTATACCATTAAAAGGGGTAATCTTTGCATATATAATATATTTATATATATTATTTATATAGTTTTTTACAAGGCACAGGTAGCTTACACACTTATTTTTTCTTTTATCGCTCTGTACATCACACGTATCGAGACGCACACGCATAACTATTGCTTTTTACATACGACCCCGAGAGATTACAATATGATTTTTTTTCTCTCGCATCTTCAGTTTCGCCTCATTCTCCTATTTATATACTTTCTCCTCCGGCTTACTTCGCTCCGCTCTCACATCCTTCCTCCTTCTCCTTCTTCTCTACCTCGTCGTTTATTTATATACTTATATAATAATTGCAGGCAATTATCATACACACGATAAGAACTTTTAATATTTTACAAAAGTCCTTCACCTATGTTATACTTATTTTCGTTCGTCTGCGCACTTCGCAATCGTCGTGCTCGCTTTATTGCTTTCGCCTCTTTTCTTCGCTGCGAAAATATTCGTATTGTGTCGAAACTAAATATTATTTGTCATAACACGACTATTTTCTGAGTGGTTAGTGTTGCAAATTATTATATCTTGTTTTTCGTTCGTAAATTATCGATGGTTTTATTAATATTTTTAATAGCAGGTATAAATTATATTTCAATGAGGATGAGTAGTTTCTTCTCATGAAATTTCGAAAAATCAATATCGTATTCTTGCACAGTTCAAAATATTATATAACAGCAATCAATGATAACAGCAATCAAATGATAACTGTTACTTGCGTATATTTTTAAATGAATTTAAAAAGGTATTCTAGAAAAGGAGATTGCAAATATGGTCTGCGTTAATTAAAATAATAAATTATCGGATATGTAATACCAACGGTACAATTTAATTTTTAGCGATTGGCTGTGGTAAAAATGCAGTACTGCAAGGTTTATTTCGTTTGCTTTTCGCTCGTGATAGAACAAAGTTTTGATTTGAAATAAAGTTAATTAATTTCCAAGGAAAAAGTTATTGTATTTCGTTCGATCTGAAGGTTTTTCATGTAATTTGATAAAAAATACTGCAAAAGGGAAGCCATTTTGTGAAACATTAAAAAAGTTATTTTTTTTTTTTAATAAATGCTGAGAGCTGCATTTGGAAATGAAATTATGAATTTTATGCTTTGATACATGAGGTATTTTCTAAAATAGCGTATAAGAAAATTATTGGCTGTATAGCGAAATCATTAAAGGAGCAAAGGCTTTTCCTTCTTAAAATCCATTCGTGTTTCGTATGGCAAGTGACTCGCCTGTGATATATTATCGCGATAAAATCTTCATACTGGACGTAGCAACTTCATAACTAAAAATGACTTAAGAAGACGTTTATGCACGCACGTAAAGCGCATGGAAAGGTGTACTTACATAAGCCAAAGTGCTTCCCATAATAAAAAGGTAACTGTTAGCAGTAAATCTGAAGCATTAACTTGGAAGTGGCTAGAATACAAAAGTTGTCGATCTTTTCTTTTTTTCGCTTCTGTATAATAACAGATTTTATTAAAAATATTTTCACGATAAGGACGAACAAACTTGTTCCGGTAAAACAAATTGAATGTGTGCAGAAAAAATGAAATTATAATTTATCCATTAAAAATATTTCTGTTTGATTACAAGTTTTTTAAAGACTAGAAATACCTTTTAGCGCATTCGAAATAATGTCCCATTGAATGAACACGGGACTGAATGGTATAGAAAACTACGCTCCTCCCTTTTAGCATAGTCACCGATAAAAAAATCAACACGGGGAGAGCAGAAAAAGCTGCATCACCGGAAACGCGAGGCCTGACGTAACTGAACCAGGATTGGTCCATACTTGGCCGATCGACTTTTTAGTTCCCTCGGCATCGTTGCATTATTGGGACGCAGACTACATCGGGGCGTGTTTCTGAAGACGACTCGTAACGGTATTCGCTCATTTAGCCGAGAGCGGGAAAAACAGAAAAGGAGAGAGAGAGAGAGAGAGAGAGAGAGAGAGAGAGAGAGAGAGAGAGAGAATCCATTAAAGCGCCCACACGCGACATCCTTATCTCGTTTCTCCTCCGCTTCGCGATCGCTGCGTGTGAATTAAGAATGCAAGAGGCCTCTCCTCGTTAGCCGTCGTAAATGTGTCGCTCGCGCGAAATGAAATCGTTCTCTCCCGGCGACGATAAAACACATTTTTTGTCCTTTTTTGCCCAGCCTCGCTTGTATCGGTCAACGGTTTACGACTTTTTTCCCCACTTTTTGCGAGTTTTGTACAGGTACAGACGATTGGGAGATTGAGCGATTGGGAGTTATCATAGTTAATGAAGGCTATCGGTGAAAGTCTGGGCTTATCTAAATAAAAAAATAAAGAAAAGTTATTATTGCAATGGTAATTAAAAATTTGAATTTTTCTTAAATAGCGATAAATAAATTATCGCGCGATAAGCAGTAATAATTCACTGCAACAGAGGACATGAACTTTGGTGTTGTGGAAGACCTGAAGCTACCCAGATTTAGCGAATTGAATTTTTTATTTCATTACGTCAGTGTGGCCGCGATAAAGGATGGCTTTGATTCTCGGCCAAAAAGACGAGATTAAAAAGAAACATTTGCGGTCGTGGCTGGCCAGGGCACATGCAAAGCACTGGCAACGCTGTTCGCTCCTGCGCGCACACTCACATACACACACACACGCCCGAGCACAAACACACACATATATAGTTTATGCATGCATACGTACACCGGCGCGCAGTTTTCGCGAGTGCCGGACTCTCAAAATTATGATTAATGTGCGCAGACATCCGCAGTAATTTAGAAAATTGCTCGTGCGCACATATACACGAAAAACGCGTGGCTCCGCGACCTCCGCAAACAAGAATAATACCGAGGACAAGAACAAGAGAAATAACACGCGTCGCGCTAATTGATGATGAATTACTTTTATATATCTTTTTATTTAAAGTATATGTACCGACTCGTTGGTTCGTTCGTTGATGCGGAAATTTCATTACGCGCGGAAGATGTCTTTGATTTTTATGTTTCAAAGTTGATTTCAACAGTTGATTTTAATAACAATAAAGGAGATATTAGCAGTCTTATATTTGAGCTTTGTTATCATTTAAAAGTCTCAATATGTGTAATGGAAATGAGCCGTCAGAGTCGATTAGCGTGTCGAGTCCCGGAACGCATCTTCAATTGGCAGCCACTTTGCCTCCTCGCCACGCAACGGAATTCCCTATCGGCCCTCCATTCTTCCACTCAAACCGAAATACCTTCCTATGCAGAACAGCAATAAGAAGAAAAAAAGAAAAAGAAAGAAAGGCGAGAAGCCGACACTTCCATTCAGATTAAGACGGGAAAAAGAAGTAGCGGCGAGGATTGGATTGTGTTCGGTGTCCTGATTGAAAGCTCTTTCCCTTGGGCTGAAATACACTGCACGCTGGGCAGTTGGTCTGCCAAAGCCACGTACCGGCAGGACTAGGCGACTCGAAATGGGAATGGGGGAAGTTCCTTCCAAGAGCCCTGACCTCGTTCATCAACGCCGCGACTAAACGCTGTCGCGCCGCACGCGTGAGATTCGTTATCGACCAATGGTCTTCTTTTCTCTCTCTCTCTCTCTCTCTCTCTCTCTCTCTCTGTCTCTCTCCAGCAGCCGAAAACTAGTCCATTCGTCCGAAGCAGGCATCAACTTCATGAATCACTGCAGTTTCTCTCTCTCTCTCTCTCTCTTTCCCTCTCTCACTCTTCCTCTTTCACTTCTGCGTGAACGACGCAGCAGCAGCAGCACTAGCACTAGGCTCATATTATGGCGTGCGGTCTGCGCAAATTGCCGGGATTACGCCGAACGATTGCATCAACTCGTTTCTCATTACACTGTGTGTGCTGCGGCATAATGTTTGTCGCGCCCCCGTTCAGCTTACCGCCTCTCTCTCTCTCTCTCTCTCTGCACGTGTGTGCGCGCGTGTGTGTGGGTATGTTTGGCAATGCGCTCATAATTATCGGCAAGCGGTTAGTGCTCCTCCCGCGCTCGCGGCATTGTTCAACCCCAGAGAGCTGGGGATGCTGATAAGTTTTCACCTACAGGATGTCGCGCTAATGAAGTTTCGTCCGCGGCTGTGTTGTGCGCACCTATACCGGCTCCGAACATTTTGTTATAGGATTTCCGAAGGGGTCGACTGATTTTCCTGCCGGAGATTCATTGTCACTCGATTTTCTCTCGCAATTGTTTATGTCATTCAATATGAAACGCCAAAATATTAAATGCAGTTTTCATGTTTTTTTAATACAATTAGTTTCTCAAAGAGCATAACGAGGCCACTGATCGATATTCCGCATCAACTTGAATCTCCATCGTAGTCTTGCTCACGCGATGCGAATCGAATTGCAAGAAGAGTGTCATTACATGTTCTCGTAGAAATGGTTCCGCGCAGTAATTAAACGCTCGTTTGTCTAAACAGCAATTTTCTACGTATACGGCCACGATGTTATGCAGCACATGATCATTCGAGCTCCTCCATAACAATTGATTCCGCGAGGAGACCTATACGATTTGCCTCCAACGCCGCTGAATCAATGTATATCTTGCATAGAAACGTCGTCGTGCGAAAAAGCAGTGGAAGGCAAAAAAAGGCGCGCGGCATGGATATGAAAAACATCGGCTCGGTCCATTTACCGTGAAAGCGCAGTCTCCGCAAAACCGCAGAGCCGCGGCAGCAGCAGCAGCAGCAGCAGCAGCAGCGGGAGGAACGATATCAGGCGGTAGAGATAACGCATGAGGCGTCGGAGGAGCGATCGATTGCCACGTTTCTCAAACGCGTGGAGGAAAACAAAAAGAATCGTTGACCCCGATTCCGCGTCGTCTTCAGGCCCCTGAATGCGCGCACCGAGAAAAGAAGAAGCGGCGGGAAGCTGGTGCTGACTCTCTTTGATTCAGCTGCTGCTCGCGAGCACGTCGCGCTCTTTCAGCTGCAGCACGCATACACTGCTGCAGGCCTGAGGAGGAAAAAAGACCGTATATGTGAAGTGCTTCGATCTGAATTTATTCGCGAGATAGTCTTTTTTCCCTCGTCGCGGTTCTGCGGCTCTGCTCTTTTTTCATTATCTTAGCTTGGCTATCGCTTTGGCTTTCTTTATTTTTAGCTCTTTCTTGTGTCGTCGCCCCGCGCAGCCTCGTTAACGAGGTCTTAGGGTTGAGGATGCGTTTTTATCAAGCGCTTTTTTTAGAATGCCGTTATACGAGATTTTTCTCCTTTTTTTCTCCTGCTCATCCTTTGTTGGCTCTACGGGAGTAAACGGGCTTGATTTTTTAATGTGGATTATGTGGATATGCAGAGAGTATTTAATGACTGGGATTGTTCGTCGAATTTTTCCTTTCGAACCTGTGGATAGTTATTTCTTTCGTAAAAAGTTATAAGCAGACGTATACCAATTCATTTGTATAAAAATATATTATGCAGTATAACATTGTTAGATGCAGGTGCAATTCAGTCATGATTTCTCTTACATTTATAACATTTTAGGAAAATGAAAAATATAATTTGTTCCATTTCGGAGAATCGTGTTTTCAAAACAACAGTTTTGTTAATATCCAAACATTGTGTAGCTTTCCTCTGTCAAATTATGTTTATCAGCAGACGTATATTTATATAAGCTTTGTCGAATGTAAAAAGCGAGCGCGACGACGGAAGCGAAGAGCGGGCTCGAAAGACGCGACTATGCATAGGACGAACAAGAGTCTCGGTTGAGAATTGATTGGCCTTGGAACAAGGGTTACGTGTTTATGTATATATAATGACGATTGCTTCGTGTCGTAGTGTTTTACGTGTGTCAAAATAGCAGTATTGGCTTTCTCAATTATTTCAGTTTTTTTCTTCGTTCGTGGGTAAAAAATTTTCGACGATTTTACAAGTTTCTTAAGAATTATTGCATAAACTTTGTTCAATCGATCGGCTAGATGGAGACACAAAAGTTCTTGCAATAATTATAAGCATTTTTTAAATTGATTATTTTAATTTCTTTTCCTATAATTAAATACTATGTTCTTGTTCATAAAATGATGCATGCTCACTTTCTACACGCAGACGCTTATCAGATATTACAAAGATACTTATAATTGTACAGTGTATAATGTCAATGTTACAATATAGACTCTGCGTTTAGATTACAATAATTTTTTCCCATGCTCCCTCTTGCTTACCGTTATTCTCACTTTCTTTGCGCTGCTCTCCGATGCTCTGAGAGGAAAACTTAGTTACATCAACTGATTTATATGGTTCAATTTGGTTCGCTCACATTCTTTTAATTTTAATCGCTGCATAAAAACAATATGATACAGATACGAGATATTAATAAAGAGATATTTTCTTTTATCAGTCAATGATTAGATGCTTTTCTAGTTTTAAAGACTTTTTCTATTCAAAATCCAAACAAATATTCCTCTATCAATTTGTTTTAGTGAAAGTTATACGCTTGTATCTTGATCCTGGATTTTTGTTTCAAATGTTTCTGTTAACAAAAATTAAAATTATCATTGCGCTTAACTAGTGAAGGATAAAGTTTTGCAATGAATACGGAGAAACAGATGGAACCATGATTTTCACGTATCATTCTCTTAGAATAAATAATCGGCACAATAGAGTCCGATTAACATTTTCGATTCTCTTTACACATTGACGGAGCAATGTACAAAAACGCATCGTTAGTACATATATTATCATCATCAGTATCATCATCAGCGCCCGGCTCCATTTCACATTCTTTTATTTTTTTTTTATTTTTTATTGCTTATTACTTGCTTTCGGATTGCGATGCTGATGCAGAAAAAGGGATAAACTTTCTTCTTTGTAACACCGCTTTTTAGTATCGCTCTATTTTAGATGCTGAGCTCCGCAAATTCTCTAGGATTGCATTTTTTCGATTTTCCATTCAACTCATATTTCAGATATATTTATAAATACGCAAATAAAAGGATGAACCCAAAAAATTTTTTCTATAATAAAGCAAGGTTCTGTGTTTTGAACATTTACTCACATTTTCATTAGTCAAATACAGTTTCGTAGTATTATATTAATTAAAAGTTTTATTACGTTGATTTCATTTAGTGATGCGCACATTATTGTGCAAATTCACAGAAAAAGTTGTTCGCGTAGTGACAGGGAGAAAAACCCTTTTAAAAGCAGAAACCTGCAAAATATATTGCAATCACATAATTTATAAATATTTGAGCGTCTTTATTACCAAGTAAAATGCAAATAAGTTTATTGTAAACTTACTTTTCATTTGTTTCTTTTATAGATGTCAAAGATAAGATTTTAAATGCAAACGGGTCACGGCACATCGTTGGGAAGACAGAAAAATGTCTGGTAAATAACTCAAGTACTTGAATTAGATCTAAAATGCAATTTATTTAAAACTACCGTTGTCTTTTATTAAAAAGAAAAAAATGTCTATATTTATTTAAAAAAGCGTAATCAGCAGAGAGAATTTGCAGGATTCCACATAGGTATTGTAGACTAGTTTGAAGAGTGAAAAAAGAAGAGGTATTACGTAAGTAGCGGCGAAAGAACGGCAATCCGAAAGTAATTTATGAAGCTCAACACCGTCTTCTCGTCGCTTTATACGAATAAAGAGAGAAAGAAAGACAGACAGATAGACAGAGAGCGAAGAATCTCATTGTCGGACAAAGTTTCTCTCTCTCTCTCTCTCCCTCTATCTCTGTCCCTCTCTTTGCCTCTCTCGCACACAGCTGTTAAATGCGGCGCGGAAATGAACGACGAGACCGAAACGACGAAAAAGGGAGAGGGGAGGTATGTATATAGTAGATAAAGACGGCTCCGATCGGACAGACGCGCTGAGGAAAATCCCGGATCTCGCCTCGGCTCTAAATTAATCACAGTTACAGCAATTTACATATCGCGTCCATTGTCCGAAGATGAAAGGGAATCTCTTTTCTCTTCTTCTACTTCTTCGTTTTTTTTTTCGTTCACTCACGTCCCTCGTCGTCTCTATCAGGTCGCGGTGATCGCGTTCCCTCTATCGTCTTTCTCGGCTAGAAGAAAAAATCTAATAGACACTTTGAAGCGGTGGAGGAGGAAAATTATTTTCCCCGTTGCGGCCGTTATATCGGAATCAGTTATTTTGCATCGGCGATCGGCAGCACATTCGCTACTCGTTCGTTTCGCAGCCGAGAATCCATTTCCATTTAGACGCTTTTATTATACATCGCTTTTTCTTTGTGCGCGCTGAATTTGTTAGCAACTACCGAATGTACTCGGTTTTGTTTTCAGGATTGAAATTTTCATGACCAAAAGTTGAAAGCTAAGTAATCAACTTTGAAGAGAATTTTCGTTTATTGCTGCTTTCGTTGGATGCATTTTCGTACTAGTGGTTTTTAATTCTTCGAATATCATAATATTTATTATCGTGATAGTACTTAATAAAAATTTTTAATATTATTTTTTATTTCTTCTAGAAAACAATTAATAACTTAATATTTTAAAATATAAAAAAATAAAATGCCCAAAATGAAATATCTAAAAATGTTATACAATTCAGAAAATTTCACTGAAAGATAGTTCAATTATTAAATTACACTTTTACTCTAATTTTACGGTATTTTGCACGTAAGGAATTCATTAAAAACCATTTCTTTATTTTTTTTTTCTAAAATCCCTACGTCTTTGTAGATTGTCAGCGCGATAACTCACGAGCTCTGAATCACGGACGAATTCACTCATTCAGGAAAAATTTTGTTCCCTTCCATTTCTTTCACAGTGTCCATTAGAAGGTCAACTCGGAGAGAAGCCGTTACTCTCTTCCTCCTCCTCCTCCTCCTCCTCCCCCCTCTCCCCAACGAACGACCAAACTTACGCTACGTCATCTATGAATGTATTGCGTTGGATCACTTCCTTAATATCGTTACCCTCGAAATTATCTACGTATTTTCGCTCTCTCAGTCGACACAAAAACATCCGCACATACACACATATATAGAGACTCTGCACTAAAGCAAGAACTCGCAGCCGCAGATTAAGGACATAACTCATCGCGCGCGCCTTCGCCCTAAAGCTTACATAATAAATCAAGGTTCCCGCCTTTACTTTCTCACATCTCTCCCTCTCATGTACACCTACATACGCTCACATACAAATCTACACACACACACACACATATATATATATGTGTGTGTGTGTGTGTGTATACCTACGCACTCGACTCTTATTTTTATTTTCTTTATTTTCTTCGCCTTCCCCTGTACGTGTAATAAACGTTAAATTATCCTCACTTGCGTGCGGATGCGCGCGCGTCTTCGTGATATGGTCTAACCCATAATTATTTATATATCGTATATTTCGTTAAACCTTACCTTCGTTATTATTTATATTTTCTATGTCCTTATTTTTTTAAACTTGTTTTTTTTTTCTTTTTCATAACTCTTATCGTTCTGAACTTCCTCTCATTTTTGTCCAATTTTCTTTGTTATACTTTGGAGTGTGACACTCTCTGTCTTGTTCTCGATAGAGTTAGACCTTTGCAGCTGTCTACCTATTGTATAGTAATTAAAGATATTGCTTAGGAGCTAAGTCGGTATAAAAACCTATGCAGAGCAGTAGCTCACACCCGATGAGCGAAATTTGCCGGGATATTTGAGAATTCCAATTTTCCGTCACATACTTGATTAACTATACAGTATAACAAATGAAATAGCATAAAATTCAAACACGAACAAAACTTTACTTCGATATAATGACAAATAAAAGGAATGAAAACGGTTAGCGTGTCTTCCACTCGAAGCTTCCAATCCTTTGTTTCTCACCTGCCATTTACAAATTAAGCTGTCATCGAGTAGATTAGCTGAAAATTACGTCGGGAATTCTCATAGTCCATTTGTACAATTCTAAACTCAGCCAAGCGATTGCTCGTCAAAATTAGCGTTGAGTTAACCAGACGCCCTATGTTCAAGCCACGCATCTAAATCATAACTCGGCAAAATTTCGCTCGATAACGCGCGCGAACAACCGCCATTGCTGGCTATATAGAATCATCTACGCAATCGCGGGGCTCGCGTATCTTCTCAACATTTAACGTATGTATATATGTATATAGCGCATAAGTTGCAGTCGAGTAATTTTTCGATTTCACGTTCTGCAGTTCGTCTGATCGTGCCTCCTTCACTTGTCGAAGATGATCATCGGTGCGAGTCGCGCGGCTACGCTTAGTCGATTGCTTAGTTCAGAGGTTGACGCGAGTGGTCAACGGTCACGCTTGGGTTTAGAATCACCTGAACGTGGCGAGCAGTAGGATAAGAGTTGCGATGATCAGGAAGGGTGACTGATTGCGAAGACTGCTTGCATCGTCCACACATTGACCTGGAAAAAAGTTTTCATTTTGGAAACTATTATTTATTTATTTATTTATTCACCATTAATTGTTATTTCCACGTGCTTAACTGGAATGATCAGGAATGTGTTAGTTTAGTATTTTTATTAAACTACTGAATTATTGCTGTTTATATGTAATCGAGTTCAATCTTTTTGTGTGTTATAGTTTAATTTTATAAATTTCCACAAAGTTCTGCTGCTCTTAGAATTCTCCTCTACTTCAGTTTATTCATATTTACATCTTGCATATTTAATTATTTTATTTACTTTATTTACATATTCCTTGTATTCTGTTTCTAATTTCTCATTTGCTTGTTTTTTCCATATAGTATATACGATAATTTCTTAGTTCTATGTGAATGTAATAATAATGATGTTAATTACTTAACTCATTGAAATACGGGGATTTTGAATGGGTATTCATGATTAAATTCTATTTAATTTTATTAACTATATATTTCTAAGTTTATAAGAGTTAATCTAATCCCGAGATTAAATTTACCTAATACACGAGTCCTTTTAGTTAAAAAATATTGACACTCAAGTAACTATAAGTCAAATATATGTTAATATATTCAATAACCTGCATATTTATAAATTAAACCACACGCTTATTGTATTTGTTTCATTTTTCAACAAACAAATGGTGTCTTTAAAATGCCAACAGTATATAAAGAATTCTTACGGAGATTGATCAAAAACATTTTTTTAAAGTAATTTGTGTAAAGCTATTAAAGTTTTATTTTCTTTTAACAAAAGTTAAAAGTATGACATATTTAAAAATATTTGATTTGCACTCACCAATGCTGGTCGCGTTAAAGGCCAGCAGAGGCGGCGGTGGCGGAACGCCCCTTTGGCAGGCAACCGGACTGGCTGTCAGACTGACGACTCCTCCGTTCTCCCGATACATAAAGCAGAGCCTCCGGCTGTTCCTGTACGGCTGGGCTCTCGAGCCATCAGGACCCGACCAGGTGGCCGGTGTGCGTCGTGCCAGTGGCGTAGCTATCACGAATTGCGTGCCCTCGGCGTCGAACCAGCGCCCATGGCAGGAGTAAGCTGCGAAATGGAACAATCGATATTACCGCGAACTGCGATGGATCTTATTCCTGAGACGGTGGCAAGGGGGTCGAGAGTGTGGGGAGCTACGATTATTGGCACTTTAGGCCTGTAATTGCCAGATCTGAGCACTGCTGGCCTAAGCTGACCAGTAGATCACGGGATGACTTTATGGCTGCGGTATCGTACCGGTGAGGGACAGTCGTCAAGACGAGATCATTCGCAGGATGATGTCCTAAGGTGAATACCTAATTCTGCTCCTCTGACACGCCTGTGATTCAGTAGCAAAGTATGGATCTGCTAATTCGGGAGCTGGAGCTTGCCAAGATAATATTGTCAAAAATGGAATTCTAAACAACTCGTGAAGGGGCAGTTTTATCGGTCACGTGCAACTGTCTCCGTTAGAATTACGTTACCGATATTGTTTAAATACGCCATTGTTAATTCATTACTTTTAGCAATCAAACTTTGTTTATTATTCATTTTAAAGTAATACTATATTTTGCATTCATATGTATAAAGAGTTTATCACTATCAAAGCTCAAATAAAACAATCGATTGACCTTTAGACCGCTGGCAAAAAAGTGCAAAAAATTGTCTTTTTTACCGTGTAAAATATCAGCTATTATGTTTTACCTATTTGAGAATGCAACATATTTACATCCTTTCAATAGATAATGACAAACTCATCTAAATTAAGACATTATTTTATCGGCTTAGTACAATTAAAAAAAAAAACAGTTTTTATCAGGAGCCGATTTTTCGGTATTCCGGCGGTCTAAATGTTAGTAAATGTAGTAAATACTGATACGTAATTTCTAGATCTAATCAATTGTAATTAATACTGAACTCAAAGCAGCAAAATTTGGTATCCGCGACTCAAAAGCAGGAAAAGCTCGCAGAAAAGGATATCCTAATTTACGAGCAATAAAAGGCAAATATATCAATTGAATCGGCGGCACTGCTCGAGCTAAGTAGAATATTCATTGCTTAGGCAGATCTCTCCAATTATCCGGATAGTTTCGTCCCAAAATTCTCTTGCGCTCGTCTATACTTTCCCTCCTCTCTTGGCTTCCTGGAAACCTTACACCCGAGACTACGCTGAATGGAATCTCTTCTGATATAGAAAGTCACTAACTTTCCTTAATTAACCGATATTGCAATGCCTTAGCCCAACGTCAAAAGATATCTTTTCCTCTCGTCTCGCTTCCATCAAGGCTCGATGTATCAGTAACATCCTGTCCTTCCTCAAGTCTTAGAGGGTTTTAAAGAGAAAGGATGGGGACAGTGGAACTTACCTGTGACGAAGTCTTCGTCAACGCAGTCGCTTTGAAACTCCATCCTGTCGGCGGTTGAACAACCTACGGTCAGGGTGGTTATGTCTGAGGTACACCTGGTCGGCTCTTCCTCGCTCTCCTCGCGCTTTCTTCTCCTCCTTCGGTCCTCGTATACTTGGTACTCGTCTTCTTCGTTCTCATCTTCGACCACGTCGTTCTCGTCATCTTCTAGATCCCTTTTCAGTCTCAGGAGATCGGGGAAGGTGAGGAAGGTCGGATAGACGCGTTTTTTCGGCGGTTCTACCACTTCGTCGATGTATACACCAAAGTAATCTTCATCCACTTCCCCTTCTTCTTTCTGCTCGCTATTATCAGCATGGGATTCTGGAGTCCAGACTCGACGCATTTGCGTGAAATCATCCATGTCGACTTGGAAGTCCTCTAGCTTTGGCTGACGTTTGGATCGGTACTTGCCTGTGAAAAAAATCGATTTTTCTTTTCCAATACGTTGCAATACACTGTTTTAATTTATTAATTACCAAGATTTTAATGAATTTTATGTAACTCTATCTTTTAAAATCAAACATCTAACTTTGGAACGTATTGCTTACCATTAAAAATACCTCCAGTCTTTTTTGCCCACAGTTCCTCCTCTATCAGCTGCTCCTCTACTTCTTCCTCAGGGTCTCTACTATTCACCTGCTGCTGTTGCTGCTGTAACTGACCACCAGATCTAACTCTACGTCTCTGCTGCTCGTGCACGAGATATTGATTGTTACCGCGTCGCTTCTCGATGTCAAACTCCAGCTTTCGTTCCTGTCCGTGTCTTACACGCTCACTCTTATAACCCTTGTTGCGAGTAGACGTGCCAGAAGTGGTCGGACTATTTTTGTTCTGGGCGTGGTTGTTTAAACCAGTTACAGTGAATTTTCCAAGGTACGGGCACTGACGGGGCTCTGGTGAACTCGCTGAAAGCAGAAAGCGTTGGTCATCGGTTATTATCGGACATTTGTGTTTGATTTTACGATTGGGACAATTGGTTTTGAGGTTTGAAGTACACTTTATTGTATCGACACTTCTGATATTATTTAGTGAGGCAAATGGGCAGAAATTATTAAGAAAGGGACTCGGAAAAAGATGTATATCAATTTACAACTATTTTAGTGTTTTTAAGGTGGTTCGAGTGTGACTTTCTAGTCAATATGACAATCGCATTAAAAAAGTTATTTAAATACCTTAAAGGCAATTTAAGAATGAAATAATATAAAATCAAGGAATTTCAATAACGTTTTTAAGGTTATTAGTAATTACTTTATGACTGAAGTGATTTATTTGCTATACGCGTGTCTGCCTTGCGGCTTGGTAGTCGTCGTTCACATAACCTCTTACGCATATAGTTTCGCTTGGATTCACTACAGCTTCACAAAGTTTTTAAAATATTACATGATTCTCATTTATTTATATTTTCATGTGCTTCCTATTCATTACCATAATAAAAATAAAGTAATAATTTATCAATTACACATTTTTCGCTTGCATTATACATCCATTTAAGATGAAAAGACATTCAAATTTCGCGCCAAATAAAACCATGGCATGATCTCCGTAACCTATATATATCCTCAACTTTATCGTTAAATATTTATTTATAATTGTGGGCAACGTGTAATTCTTGGAGTACTATTGCGAAGTTGAATAATTCAACTTTCAACATGTAGTTTTTCATCAAGTTTAAAGGAATTTATAAAAAGTAATGATATTACTTCCGGTGAAAAACTACGAACTCACCATAAGAGCTGTGTTAAATATGTGATTTTCA
>UELV01099463.1:0-14604 GCA_900490015.1 Megastigmus stigmatizans
GAATCAAGTAAAAGAGAAGAGAGAGGGTACATCTATGAAATATACGGTAAAGTAAAAATTCAAGAAAAACTTTTTTTTCATTTATGTTTATATGTACATCTTTGAATTAAATATTCCATAATTTAATTTAAACATATTTTATAATAAAATTAATTGATATAGATAGATAAATGAATGATACATCTTATTGGATTAAATAAATGTTCTGTTAACATAATGATTTTTCCGTCTTCCATTCTACAACGATTCGTTGTTAATTTGACAATATTAGAGTTTGCGCTATTTAAACTATGAAAAATTGTTGAATCAATTGAATTTTTTTCTCTGTGTAGAATTCTCATTCGATTCGCTTTATCCGCCTAATTAAGCTTGCAGCAATCATCGGTATTATCCTCGGGGACGGTAACATAAAGTATATATATCTCGGCTCTTTTTCTCCGCAAACACAAAGATTTTTCCTCACCAAAGCGAATTTCCTCGTGGCGCGCGCGTTTCGACACAGTCCGTGCTTATCTCGAGGCGGCCACGGGGGGAGGCTGATTTACTTACGGCATCTCTTTGTCTTCCTCGCGTATGGCGCGCAACGCACGGGATTGACTGCGGCGAATCAGAAGCTCGACAAACCAGATAATCTATGCATCATGCTCCCCTCGATCATCCTATATCTTCTTACGGAGAGGAGAAAAAACAAAAGCGAAGCGGAGTAGTCGTATATGTCGAGATGTTATTACGCGGCGGCTTGGCGCGAGTACAATACACATGACTCGCTATAACGTTACGTTCACGACCGCTCGATCAGATACTTTTTTTCTCTACGGTGCCGCCGCCGCCGCCGCCGCGTAAAAACGGAAATCATCGCCAGTCTGCAGGTTGTAGTGGCTTCTTTCCGAAATAATTTCGCTCTGCTTATCTGACGCTAACGATCCAAGGTGAGAATCGCTGTAGCATGTATGATTCGCAGTCTGACACACGGGAGTTCGATGAAAAAGGCAATTTGCTAAAATGATGTGGCAATCGATTCGTTCTTTTTAATCAGTTGCACTCGATGTGTACCGTTGGTAATATATGCACTGCACGATACGGGGGTTGCGGAGTATGCTACAATCATAGATTTTCAGTAGACCGTTTGTATATTATAGGAACATCTTTTACAATATAAAATGAAATGTTATATTTGTTACGGCCTTTGTATTGTATACACATTTATATTCCGCGGTTACCGATAGTAAATTTTAATTAACTCAAAGCATATTAATGCTTTACCTGTAAGCTAACTTGAAATTAAACAATGTAAGCAACATGTAAAAATGAATCACAAATTATGAATGCTATTTACGTAATCGAGCGCCAAAACGTAGATGCATGTTGTGCACAAATACTACCTAAGTTCGCGCAATTGACTGTACACATATTCAGTGGGATATATACCTCCGTTTCAACGGTAGCAGCCCCTAATTTTCCAAGCCGCTCGTACATAATGAATAGCGGCTAATTATCCGTTGTCAGCAGCAGCTGACGTGTAAATAGCATAGTATCAACAAAGTGATACTATCTCTAATAATCACAATAACTTAGTCGGAGGACCTTGCCTTAGACGGTCGGAAGTTTTAAAGAAGCGATGAAAATGCTTTATCCATTGTTTGCATAACAATTTATAACGTTCGCGCCCAGACCCGTAATTAATTATTACATACACGATGTATACTCAAATATAATCTCTTCATTAGACCGATTATATGATTGCCAAAGTAATAAAGTTAATCTTTTAATAAGATAAAAGTCAATAAATATGATATTTTTATCTGTCCGAAAGAAAAGATTAGTTTTATATTAATAACGTAAATTATCAACATTTCTTTTTTTTAATGAGAAAACATTGCCACTTATATGCGATATAGATAAAAGTAACATTAATTTAAAATAAGTAAGCCAAAGTAAAGCACAGTTCTAAAGTGGATTTTAATTTTATTTTGACAACCTGAATATTATTTTTTTTTAATACTATATTTTTTTTTAAATTGATCAAAGATAAACGTTTTATGTAAAATCATAAAGAAAGTAGCATTTGCCTAATAACCCATTTCTCAATTAAAAAAAATTTAATTTTAAGTGAAATATTTATTATATCACACAATCTAATCATTTGGCTACATCACAATATATGGAGTATATTAACAAATCGTAACGCAATTAAATGTAAAGAAAATCCAACTTTTTCTTAATATCCGTAACTATTAATGTATAATCAAGAAATCTTCGAGGCGAAATGCAAGTCTAAAAAAAATCCTAAAGAATCCAAGCGAGTGCTATCGCAATAATGTGATTCTTTCGTAGTTTTCTTTCCACTGTCGCATAAATAAGAGGGAAAGTGAAATAACTTGGGAAACGTTTCAGATTCAAAGCGTCTCTCGACGGCAAAATTAAGGTAGTACCTATAATTATCCTGATTATTAAAATGAAATTGAAAAAAAAAAGGAACGTACTTTATTGTCCAACATTTCAAAGCGATGTGCAGTTCGTTTCATGGCAATCTGCCTAATCGGCAATCATAATATTTTTAATTTCAAAAGAAGAATCTGAAACGTGCATAGAATAGAAAAATTATTTAGTTATTACACCAAATTTAGATATTTCTACGTGCGTACCGTATTAGGTGAATTTAAATTCTTACTTTTTCTGGCAAGCCTTCGCACATCCATCAGTAGTGCTTTATCAAAGCTGTATCGAAGATAAAACAAATTGTACTAAAGTGTTAACAATTTCACAGTTTTCATAAATGTTCAACTCATCACAAGAACTTAATTTATATATTTATAAAAACTTAAATGGAGACCATTACGTTAACTAAAAATTATTGTTTCATGCAATCGAAATATTTCTGAAAATATTTAATTTCACCAAATATTAAAATCACTATAATAAAGAAATGCAGTAAAATTGAATAAAAAACGCACATTATGTAAATAATAATATTAGTTCACAATCAAAGTAACAAAATTTTTCTGATATTTTAGTCCGACACGATATTGATTAGCGTCCGTCTAGAGTGACAGTTCTTAGTCAACTGTTATTTTTTTACAGAAGAAAGGAATAAGCTGTATTAAAATTGCACTCAAAGGAAATGAGGAAGCTAGACTTTTAATGGCGGAAATGAAACTAGACTAATCTTACGAAATTTATAGGGTATTGTGCGTTCCTTTGAATTGAAGATATTTTATATTTTATCGATGTCATTTTTAATAATCCATATCTGTGTTCATGATCTCGGAAAAAATATTTTTCATCAAATCGAAATAGACTTGTTATATTTACACTATAATAAAAGCTTTTAGATAACAATCGCTTACTTAAACGAATAACATTTACAAAGCAAAGTGTATATACAATTCAAGTTTAATCATATTTTAAAATATATTATTAAGATATAAAATATTTTAAAAAATAAATAAGGAGCATAAACAGCATTTTTGCTCCATAAAATTATTATCGCATTTCATAACAAATTAATTAACAAATTAAAATGATAATCTAGCAATAATCATTATAATACGAAAATATAGCAATTATGAGAATTTAATAAATAATAATTACTTTTTATCGAGTAATATTTTAGCGCCTAATTTTATCGCTTTTATAATGCAGTTTTATGTTATTAGTTTTGTTATAAAACCATAGGTATAATACTAAATTAATGTACAATTTTATACTTACTTTACATCAATGATTTTGTTCAAAATTAAGTACCACGATGAAGAGAGATAGTAAGCAAGTTGTAACAGCTGCAATATTAAACATAAAAAGAAACTGTGATATATACTCTGCTGCAGTTACAATTGTGTAAGTAATTTACTAATTAGTTTACATAACATGCTATAAATAGAATTTTGGCTTTGTATCTTACTTTTTTTCAAACACAAATAATTTAAAGCTGCATATATATATTTTAAGACTTGTTTCAGAACATGGTGATGCAATCAATTATTGCAGTTATTAGCTTAAATTTTTTTTTTTCATAATATATTCATAATATATATTGTTTACTAAAAAACATTTAACTTACTCGAAACAAACATATGTAAAAACAATTGTCTGGAAAACTAATTTTATTGTATTTTTCTGTTTGATACGTAATAGCTTTTATTACCTTGTATAGAAGTATAAAAGAAATACTGCCTGTCACCATAAATGCTGAAGTAGTATTCCCACTGGATTTGTGTACACTGTGAATATTAAAAAAAAAAGTCCTTATTTGCCTGTTTCCGGAGTGTTTTACTATAAGTTCTCATAACAGGACTAATGCATCTTAACTTCCGAGCATCTTCTTCCTGATTTATTCTCTTTCAGTGCCTAATGTTAGATAGAAAAGTGTTCACATGCGGTTACGTGTAAGTACGTATATATTTTTCTTGCGACACATGGATTAGGCCAGTACGACAATAACTGGGAAATCAGATTGCTTAAGGAATTATTTATTAGTTGTATTTTTCAATTAACTTAGTTTTAATTGCACTATATATAGGGATTGCATTATATTTATATATATGGACTATTATATCCTGACCGAAAAAGAAATACTGACTTTGGCCTAGCATAGAAATTTAAGAAATATGTATGTAATTATAATAAAAAATGGTTAGTTGTTTTGTTTTAATGAATATTACAATAGTTCGCATTTAAATTTATTAAAATGAACTCGACAATCAATGTTTAAATTAATTAAATGTATTCACCAAATGTTAATTTTTAAATTCCTTGGTCGTATCTACTAAACATATCATTCTTCTCCAATTCACCTACATATTAAGAAAATTTTATATTATCTTCTTTTTACTGAGAACATTAAAATGGAACATTTTTTAATACCAAAGCAAAATTCATTATCTTTAGTTTCTGCTTACCATCTTATATCTTCAGACTCTTCGAAAAGCGTGTGAGAAGTAAAAAAGTATGTGAGGAGTAATTACTTCTCACACACTTTTCCAGGAGTGGGCTAACCGACTGCTCATACACTTTACTCGAACGAGGGGTCAAACTTCTAGCAACTCATTTAAAAAAATAGTATGTGCAACTCGTACGAGCGGGTGATTTCCAACTTGTGTGAATGTCACTCTCGCTTCGCTCGGGTGACAAACTTCACATTCGTTCACACTCCTTGAAAATCGTACTATAAGGGAAATAAGCGTACGGAAAGTAATTACTTATACAGTAGTGTTTCAAAAAATAGCATAGGCTATAAGTACGCGTATTAGGTCCTACCAACTTATGTTTTGGTTACCCTTGCTGCGCTTACGATTTTCATTCATACGTAAATCTCCTATTCCATGAACTTGCATCATAATGTAATGTTTAAAAATGAGTAGTACTCTATAATAGATAGTTAGTTATAGTTACTCGATTACAATGCAACTTTTAACTTTAAACAGTTTAGTCAAATTTTTACTATTTTATTGAGTTAAAATGAACTCTTATAAGGTTAGTAATATATTTTTACTCTAAGAAATTCAAAGTGCGTGAACACTATTAACAGCAATTACGTCAAAATTAAAAACTCTTGACGGTTTAATATCAATTAAACTTTACTAAGGCTGTTTCACCTACTTATGCACAGCTTGTAGTCAATTCTTGTGCAACTCTAGTAATTAGTTGTTGGTCGATGCAGGAAACTTTTGTACCAATGCTGCAGGTTTCCGATCCTTCAATAGAACTCTTCTTTGCAGCTCGATTTTCAATGATTTTTTAAACACATGAAAGAAGCATTATTTCTTTGATAATAGGGAATTCGCTCTCACTACAAAACAAAATTTATTCAACAATTGTCTCCTCTTGGTTTTGTTGTCATAAATAAGTTCTACGACCTCTTGATACTTCAACTGACATGGCAAAGTATTCGTAATTTACTTTTTGGTAATATTTTTTCAAAAGCGTTTTAAACTTTTTAAAGTATATTTCAAGTATTTACAGATAAAGTACTTGGATGTTTACAGAATGAAACATTTCCCAACTCTTGTGTTAGATAGAAAGAATAAGTATATAGAATTGCGAAGAAATTTTAATTTTAACTCATCTGTATGTTTTCCTATCATCTTTGAAAAATCAAGTTTCTTTTCCAACTGTCCAATCATTAAAAGTAATTACTCACTATATTTCCTACAATGTTAGTAGTTCGCATCCCTTTTTCGTATCGCCCTTCTCATTCGCAACGTATAGCATAGTACCGGCAGCAGGTTCAGCTCGTCTGGTCAGTGTTAGTGCGCGCAGGTAATTATAACGACCGGAAGTGCGCGTAGAGACGACCCCAGACTGAAATCAGTTGCTACTTTGTATTCGTGCCCCCCACCAGCGGTCCGTTACACGTTCTTTTTTTTTTTAAACGCGTTGCCAGGAGTCCAACACACAATGCGATCACATACACACGTAGGTGTTATACGTTGCGAGGAGAGTGCAAAAAACGGAAGCCATCCTAACGCGTCGTCCCCTGCGAGAGATTCTCCTCGACCATCCCTGCTAACCGCTCGTATATAACGTATAAGCACGTGTTATTCTAGCGTGCATTACTCAGACACGGATACACAAAATTTGCAGGCTGTGTGCGGGTATGCGTGTATACACACGTTTCACAACGCTGACGTTCACTTGTATATTATATGCGTGTACTGGCACACATATAATGTACGTTGCCGTATTGTGCGCGTATACTTGGAGTTGGCACTCTCGCTCACACTTTAAGGTTAAAGTACACTATTGATACCGTTTTATAAACATTTTCTTTTGCGAATCGTTTTTATATCAAGACGTTCGTCTTCATTAAAATATTGTTATTTTTTTTTAAATTATAACAGTATAATTTGTTTCTAAATTTTGAAGAAATTCAATTAGTTTGTATATAATAAACTTGAGCGTTAAGTATACGTACAAGTATAATAATGCACTATATAAGAACGATCATATACATCTTTAGGTAACGAATTTCGCTGAAACTTTAGGAAATATTTTATAATTCTAAATTACCTATGTATCATAAGTAGTTCATTCATCAATTCTACTATCGAGCTTTATTTAACATTCAAGAAATATTATAACATTTTTACAATTTATACTAGCAAGGGTCGTTAAAGTTGAAGATCGACCTAGCAATCGAAATAATAAAGCTCGTGAAAGATAATACATTTTTATGACTTGGCATTTTTCTCATTGATTGAAAAAAATGAAATGGATTAGACTGCCCATGAAGGGTAAGTTTTACTACATCCGCTTAACAAGTGACTTGCCCTACCATCAAGTGTATGCAGTAACACCTGCCAACTTGTATTGAATGCGTTCAACGCTTGACGCAAAAAAAGCTTGTCAAACAACGCATCCAATTTGTGGACTGTGTTCAAAGAACATAGAAATATATCTTTTCTATATTTTATGAAAAGATTCTTTTTTAATTGGCTGTTTTTAGTAGCTGGGCTCCATCCTACTTTTATTAACTTAGTGTATTTCGTACGTAGTGAAACCTATGTTTCTACAACCAAACCAATCCAATATGATATATAACAAAACATTTGAATTCAAAATTATTACTTGGCCAGTAAGTAGTTCAATAAATAGTTCATATATTATTTCATATAAGTATTCCTTGTATAAACAATGACAATAAAAAGTGTAGAAATTAACATCATATCTCAATAGTGTGAAAGATTCAATTCTATTCAAGCACTATAAATAATTCCCGTTTCAACGAGACTGGAGACATTATGCAAATATTTGGTTGTAATATTCCTCAGTCGTTGCGGAACTTTATAACGGCAATAAATAATCGACAGTACGACGGAACTTAAATAGATGACACACGTCAACGTAACCAGTATTACAATTTTTTGTAATAGTTAACTACAATTAATTGTAGTTAAATATACTGCACTCCTGGCAAAGAGTGAAAGTCCGATCAGTCGTCAATTAAAGGTCTACTCCAAAGCATTTAGAAAGCGGCGGCCGTGTATCGCATGGTGAGCTGCGCGCGACACTTATTCCCGCGATTCCGCGACACCGCGCGCGACATTTTCCCGGGACTGCACGCGATCCTGTACCGCGCACAGCTGCTAAGCGTCGATACGCCCGTGAAAAAAAATCATCCATATAATCTCACCTATGCAATTGTGAGCGTCTCTCGCTAGATGCTAGTGCCCATCGGACTTTAAACCGGCTCTCCCGCTCGCACACGTACACACAGAGAAACGTACATAGAAAGAGAGAGAGAGAGAGAGAGAGAGAGAGAGAGACTGGCGCACTCACACGGCCTCCCGCGGCTTTTATCAGTAGAACGTGGCGTTGGACTGGCGGGAGCGAGAGCGCGCGCGGACCGAGGAGAGCACCGAGTGTGCCGTGCGCGTCCCACATTTCCTTTCAGTGCGCGCTCGGGACGCATTCCAACAAGTGTGTGTCTCGTCGACGAGGCGCCCGCGCACACCGCGATTCCGGGACCGATCCCCGATTCTTCTCCCGTGGGTGAACACTCGCGCCCTCTTATTAACTCCTACCTCCTTCTTCTTTTCCCTGTGTGTCTAGTCTTTTTCCCGCGAACAACCGATTTCTCTTTTGACAATTTTCGTGTGTACAGTAAAGAATTATGAAGCGGGAGAGCGCGGTGTTGCTGCCGCTGCGCCGTTGACGCAACCTTCTTGTTTTGCTTGCGGATTTTTCGTCGGTTATTTGTTATCGTTGCTGCTTGCGGCAGTGCCGACCATACGTTTTCGAGCGCGACGATTATTTGGCTGCTCTGTCCATTACTGTACTCCGCCACTGGTGCTGCTGTTACTGCTGCTACTGACCAGCGAATGATTGACTGAGGTTTGGCCTTGTTACCTTTTACTGTTGTTTTGATTTCGATTCGTGTATATACGCTTTTGATCGGTGATCGAAATGGTGCCGATCGGTCTACTTGCCTATGACTCTTAGAATAGACTTAAGATTTTAGTTTTTGAGTGATTTTTTAATGTCGATTTTGTAGATTTAAAGCGTTCGAGTACAGTTATATTTAATTGATATTGATTAATATTAGATTTGTGATTTGCAATATGGTAAGATGCTTATATGGGTGAATCTTTGAGTATTAATTAATAGGATTCATGAAATTTTGCATTTAAAAAGTTCCCGTTTTTATAGATCTAAACTTTACCGTCCATAACGTTCGATAAACTTTATACGAGTATATTTTTCAAACTCAATTCATAATTCATGGAGTGGTACAGTGGCTTACATAAATATCGGTGCATTTATATTGACCAGTAGAGTTTTATTACGTGTATTAAGATTTTACAGTTATAGCTCGCACGGATTACCCAGCAATTCACCATTGAATTTTAACTAATTTTTCTTAAAATATAATATTTATATTTCTCATATAAATTATATATAGGATTAGTTTGTTTTATATTGACACATTTAGATATTTTTTTTATTACTGTGGAATTTTATTACATAATACAGTAAGGCAAAACAATTGTTTAGCTCAACGTTAGTCATTATTCTACGTGCAGTCTTTCTCAATACGACTCGCATTTTAGCTGCGTGTTTTAATGATAACGCGAGTCTTGATATAATAATTATTTCTTTGAAGTTCATCACGGTATCTTAAGAAAAGAAAATATTTTGATGAAATATATAGCAATTCTTTATAAGAAAGTATTTGTTTTTATTCGTATCATATTTTATTATATCCTAGTATTTATTCATATTAAATATCTGCTTGTTAAATCAAGGTATCTATAAAATTCTTTTTATTATTGCAACCATAGCCTCAAAAACGCTCGACCAAACAAAAATTTCATTAACATAAGCGATCCTTGCCTCCTCGTTTATGGAGTAATTTAGGGCATTTTTCAAGATGCGTCTGTGATTAAAAGTGCGTCTCAACGTCTTTCGAATTTCGCTCAGACAATAGAGAGAGAGAGAGAGAGAGTCAGCGCAGTAAAATATAGCTCGATAAAGTAGTTTCGGTATACATGACCGATATTATATACGGCCGATAATAGCTTCCGCAGTGCAGCGTAGTACATTCTGTACAAGCGCGCAATCGTTAATTGCAGCCAGAGAGAGAGAGAGAGAGAGAGAGAGAGAGAGAGAGAGAGAGAGAGAGAGAGAAAACACAACACGCACTCGCAGCAGCAGCAGCAGCAGCAGCAGAATCATGCCTATCTCTTTCGATATAAATAAAAGCGATTCGGATCCGAGAGAGAGAGAATCCAGCGTGGAATCCCGCTGCCTGAGATTCCAGGTTTGCCCGGCGTACACTCCTCGCCCAAGCCTGCTGCGCTGCATAATAATAATTTTATCGGGCGCGCGCGTAAACTGCGGACTTAGCATCATCATCTCTCACTCTCGCGGGAGCAGGTCCCTTTCTTATTGCAGCTCCGCGGCCGCTTGAATTCTCAGATTTCTGCTGCTACCTCTCTCTTTCTCTCTCTCTCTCTGGCTCCCTCATTCAGCGCTAGAGGTGTATATACGCGAAGGAATCAAACACCGCACGGACGCGAGAGAGTCATTGCACCTGCCGCGTGGTCGAGAGTATAATCTACGCTTGCGCTCCTTCTCTCTCTCTCTCTCTCTCTCTCTCTCTCTCTCTCTCTGCCCCTTGCAGGAGAGAGAGGAGAGGCGCACGGAAAGACCGGCAGCTTTTTGTCCAAAGGTGCATATATATATATTTATTTATACACGTGTATAGAGCATATGATGTTTGCGGAAGCGCGGAATTCGTGGCTGTATATACATGTACATACTCGGCGCTGCGCAGCCGCAGCTGCGGAACGTATAATAATGACTACAATCATACCGACGAATATATATATGTATGTATATCACTTTGCCGCTTGTAACTCGATTACACTTGATTACGTTTCTTTGCGCGCGGGAGATAAGTCGCTGCTGCTGTTGCGTGGGGACAGGTTTTTGCCGTGTGTGTGTGTGTGTGTGTGTGTGTGTGTGTGTGGCGCCAATTCGCTATAAGGAATTATATCGTCAAGAACGCGAGAGGAGCGACGACGTGTGCACCACTGCGCCAGCTCTCTGTGTATATATATATGTGTGTAAACACTTTTTTTTTTCAAGTCTCGCGCACGACGCGGTTAAGGTGATTCGATCGCGCGACGATTTTTCGGCTGCTATACTGCTCGCTGCGGAGGAATCGAGTTGCTTTTGTTAGTGTGTCAAGGGGGCCGTTGAAAGCTGAGCTCCGACTCCTTACACGCTTTATAGGTATGTACTCTGCGATTTCTTGCTTTTTCGAGAGATTTTTTTCCTGGCGTCCTCCCCTCCCCGTAATTGTCAATTAAAAAGCATATAGCCTCGAAAGAGAACGATAAGAGTTTAACGACATTTTTATACGTTAAATTTCTTCGGAAATTGATTTTTAACGTATTTTTAAATAGTTCCCTTTTATATATACTTTTTGTTTTTCCGAGAAATCGCCTTCGCATATCTTTATTGGCGTTCTCGATTATAAAACCTGCAATAATGATAAATAGATTTTATTAAAGTTAATTGCTCGCGAGGATTAAACGCTTAAGGACTAATTATAAAATCCACAATAACAATAAAGTATATACAGCTAATACGATACCTATGGCATTATATAACTACGCGTCCCCATTCTGTAAGTAAAAGAAAAGCGAAATATTACGAATTCCATTGTCAGCCACCGACGAACAATGCACTTAATAATAATAATAATATTATAGGCTGGCTGCTAAGTATACAATAATATACGAAAGATTATTATAATTAAGCGCGCGTTTGCGCGTGTGCTCAACTTTTCGAATAATCACGATAAATTAAGAATAATACTCGCGCCTAATCAGGTATTCGAGCTTTGCACTCTTATCATTTCTTTTTCTTCTTATCTCTGCGTTCCATCTACGTGATTCACGTTCGTGCCCGAGTCTTTTTTCAATTTTCTTGTTTTCTTTTCAAATATACATTCATGCATAGTTTTGTGTGTGTATATAGTCTCGGTGTACGCAGCAACTACCTTTTGCGAGTAGTCGTCTTATCGGGTACACACGCGGAATAACCTCAAGTGTATGTTTTAAGTATTTGACGTGATAAGTAGCTATTAATTTATAGCTTCTTCAAAAATAATAAAACGGAGCCACGGATGAAATAAACTTATGTACAAAATTGATGTACTTTATTGGACAGGTAATTTGATAAAAAACAGTTTTGGTAAAAGATAGAAATCGGTATTTTATAATTATTTTAAATTTCAAATCCATTAACGTATAATGTAGTTTCTTAAATATTTAACAAGGCGTAAGAATACATCTATGTTTATTATTAACCAAATCATTCGAGGTTACATTTCAATAACTTGTTTCGGTATAAGTTTATCGTTGATTTCATCTAAGTAATATTTTACATTAATAGCAAGGATTTAATACAAAACTTGTCCTATAAAATTTTACATTCACGCAATTTCTACTAACTAAAAGTTGCAAGAAAAAATTTGTTGGTCAGATACTTAGAACGTTTTCCAAACTGAAAATTCAGATAAAATCTTTTTTCCCCAAGCCGAGGATCTCTTCTTAGTTTTGTCATCATCCATACGTGTATATACTCTAATTAAAATTTATATTTTGACACCATCGTAGATAAAAAGTTTCGTTACTCAATTTCGTTCGATTTTATGTCATAATTTACCGAATCTATGCACTAACCTTAATAACACTGAAATCATGATACATATGCACTAGAAACTTCGTTACCTTAATTAAATCTCGCATGAGAAGCAACCAAATTTTGCCGAAGAACAAAGAGTATATGTGTACATCGATTAGCTCTACATATATGCATCGCAATACAGATAACATCATTTTGCATTGTCCCCTGACATTGTTTTGTTTCGTTATAAATGATGATTCAACAAAATACGAAATACAACAGCGGTTACGAAACCCGCTATAACTATACAATTTCGTTTACGAAATTACGTGTATATCAGCCAAAATAACTTCGTAACGTTATTTTGCGCCTCTCTCAAAATACCAAATAATCCCGCAAAGATTTTGCGTATCCCTCGAAGAAAGCATCTCGCTCGGTGTGGCAATATAAAAGAAAAAAAATACGCTCTGCACACACGCGCGCGTGATGGATAAACATTAACACTCGCGATTAATAAGCGTGTATACGTTGAAAAGGAAGTTCTCTTTGTGCGGAGGTGGAGGTGGAACTCGCACGCGCTTTCATTGTATATCCGCGAAACTTGGAATATACGGCAATCAGAATAAAGTCCGGAAGCGCGAGGAAGTCCTGTTCTTTTTTTTTTTGTTGGTGCTGGCCAAAAAAAAAAAGGAGAGCGGACACACGATCCGGATCCGCGTCGACGTTGAAAATTTTCGACGGTTTCTTATGGTGTGTAATACGTGTGGTGGTGCAGGGAGAACGCGGAGCTGGTGTTCCCTAAACGGCGGATGCTCACGCATCGTTAAAGCCCATTCGTGACACGAGCGGCGCGCTCACAACGGTTTCCGTTGTCGGTCGGGGATCCTCGGCCACTGTCTATATCTCTATATACCTATATATATGTGTATATACGTAGCTCCGCTCGGCAGCTTGGTAATTGCTCCTCCGCGTGTACATTCAAAATGAAATGCTGGAATCATATGCTCTCTCTCTTTCTCTTTCTCTCTGAACTCGCGCGCCCAGCTCCCGGAGTATAAATTAGATTGTCGGACAATGGCAAAAGCAACGTCGCACGCTCGCTGAGCACTGACTGTTTGTTCTCTCTCTCTCTCTCTCTCTCTCTCTCTCTTTCTCCCTTTCTTTTCTTTCACTCCTTTTTGTTTATTTGATATTTTTACGCGAGTCCTGTTTATTTTCATTCATCCTGGCGACTTACCGTTTGATTGACCGGGAAACCTGGAGGAAGGTTAATTTGATTTCAATATCACAATCGCTATTGTCGGATGTAACCTTCCTTCTTACAAGGGATTTTTCCTTGGTAGAGAGTATTATTCAATAAGTTTATAAAACTCGGTTTCGTAAAAGGTCCTACAGCATTGTAATACTTTTCTTCTTTCTCTTAACGTTCAACGGTTTTTATCCCAAGCTTCCTGCAATGCCATCGAGGTCGTGCATAAATACTTAAATCGAAACTCATTCAAGAATTCATTTAGACAGGTTTAGTTAATTTATTTGTTGTCTGCACCTGCAGTGTTGAGAAATTTAATAGATAGTTGATAGGAAATATCTCGTGCGGTAATGGCTAAGATTTTCTCCGGTTATTAATGAGGCGTTAAAGTGATCTATTAATCTTAAAATATATATAGTTCGGAATCGAGGTGGAATATTTAGAAAATCCTCTCGGCTGTAAGAGATGTATAACGGAAATCACGGTAAGACCGCAATAACAAACAGTAAGCGTTGGGCTCTGCTCCGATTCTGCCCATTCCTATACCGTTACAACGTTGTATTTAAAGCGTCGCTCCAAAGATTTGTCAAGGATATAACATATCCTTTACAAAGCACATTATTTTCCTTGCTTTCGCAAACGTATATCGAGCATCTCGAAGAATCCGTACTTATTTGTAAGAATCTCGAGTAAATCGCGCGCACGCAGTTTTTTTTTTT